>APFE030534672.1:0-13750 GCA_000404065.3 Pinus taeda | reverse complement strand
GGTTTAATGGATTGCGATTTGGGGGTTAGGACCGCCAGCGGTCTTACCAACCAACGGTCCCCAAAAGCGATCACATGTGCGCCGATTGAAATTAACCGCATGTTGTTTGTATGTTGACTACCAACCCAACGTTATCCCTAACCGCTAGGTATAGTACCTATCACATGCATGCCAAACACTGATAGTTATGGTGAGCCTTGGTGGTCAAGCTTGGCGGAGTGGTAAAAAAGGGTAGTTATCCCAAATTAGTTACAGTTAATTGCAGTTAGCCAAATGTAGTGGATGATCACTAGGAGTTACTCATTAAATGCACTCCATAAGTGATTTTCGACCTAACAGAGTGAACCAAGAGGCTTGATAGGCTAATTGAGGCTTTCTGAAGCCAATGGAATAGTCCACAGAAGCTGAAAAAGCCATCTTCAAGGATATTTTCATCCAAGGAGATTATGGAGCTCATGGCCACCGAGGGTTGGAGGAAGTTGCGGGAGCTACCAATATCCGTTCTCAGTGAACCAACCATCATTCCTAATTATAATGAGCCTTCTGAATCCATTGCAAGGGTTTATAGAAGCATGTGAAGGCTTCTAAAGGCCAATATGTGACATGGAAGTTTGAGGCAACCTAGTGCCATCCGTGGAGGAAGGCTTATATCGGGGATGGAGTGTTCATTTTGAGAAAATGAACAGTCTATTGTTGATGTCTCATATGTACTGGACACCGCAGAATAGGTTTTAGAGACGGTTGAATAATTTTGAAGAAGTTTGTGCCATCAAGAATCTCATGGAATCTTAGTGCACCAATTGAAGGAATCAAGACTAAGGGATCTTAGATCTCTTTGGATAATAATGACAGCCATGAGAGGGATATAGATGGTTTTCTAATCCCATTGGTTCAGTCAATAACCATTGGAGTCGAGTGTGGAATTTGTAAAAGAATTGAAGCCATAATCCCAAAGAGCCAAGTCAAATTGACAGAAGCTCAAGGAGACGTAGCCCATGAGATTCAAGTCAACTCCTAGATTAGATTTGTTGTTATGTGTTGATGCTTATTTGCTTAATTATATGGCTATTATGTGTGTCTAATATCAATAAAAACAAATCAACTTAAATCACTTAAACAATTAAAAACAAACGAAGACATACACATGTTTCAAGTACTTAATTCTGTAATTGTCAACATAAGCTAGATCATATATTTATAAGCTTTGGAGTGAGAGGTTTTTGTAAGCATAACAAGTTGTTAAACCCTGATTTTAGATAAGGTGGTATCAGAGCAGGATGTTTGATTGACAGAGAAATCTCTCTTCTTGTTTGACTTGATAGGTGTTCAAATAGTCAAATTCTACTGTTTGATTGTTTATAAACTGACTATTGTTTGAGTATTCAAAGGTGAAGGGAAAGCTATTGATAAGATAAGTATAGGAGAGGACAAGAAGGAAGAAGGGCTGAAGGAATTCTCCTTACCCCAAGGACCTCAAGAAAATCCTTAAAGCTTAAGAGGGTTTGTTTGCAAAATGCTACTTGAATAAGAATTTGATAATGACAACTTCTACAAGTGAGTTTTCCAAATCCTCCTCTTTCACAAGATTCTTTAATGAAGACTTAAAGTGAGATTTGTTCATCATGATGGATATGGGGAGAGAAATGAGTACCGAACTTCGAGAGAAGTTGAATTCCATTGAGGAAGAGAAGCTGTTGATTTCTGACAAATTCCAGGAAATGGAGACAAATTCATATTGCGAATATGGATCTAGAAAAGATGCATGAGTTGGAGACACAACTCCTTGCCACCAAAGAAGCCTTAGTCAAGCATCAGCTTGAAGAAGAGGTAAACAATTCATGTTTTTCTTCATTTTCCTCTAAGAATGTTTATGTTGGTGGTTTTGAAAAACATACAAGAGGCAAAGTGTCCAAGTTAATGTCCAAAATAGGCTATGAAGGAAAAGGATTGGGAAAACATGCACATGGTATTGTTGAGCCAATAATGGTTGAGGAAAGACCTAAGTATTTGGGTCTTGGCTATGGACAATCTTATGGAAAAAGTTTCAAAGCAGTCATGAAGGCAATTGAAACAGTTCCTAGAAGGAGTTTCATTTCAGGTTCTCTACCTCAAGTTTGTAAAGATTGTATTCTTGGATAATGCAATTGTTTGAAACATCATTTGCAGGAAGAAGATGTACATGAACATACACTTGAACCAAAAAATTTTGAAATCTCTAAAAGCATTGAAGGGATTGATGGTTTTCCAAAGGGAGCTACTTCTTCATTTGATTCCCCTCCTCATGAAGGTAATGAAGGTGAGAGAGAAAGGTATAAATCTGATTTCAATCAAACTTCTTTTGATTATGTTAAGCATGATAAATTTCCACATAAACATTGGAAAAGAATTGCATGTTACTTTTGTGGTTTGGTTAACCATAGTGTTTCTAGATGTTGGAAGAAAATGGCCACATACAGGAAACTTTTTGAAGGAAAGAAGGCAAGAAGATAAAGGTCTATTGGACAAGGAAAATTATGATGTCAAGAAGATGAACATGTGTTGTACTTATTGCCATAAGCAAGGACATATTGCTGAAAGGTGTTGGACTCTGAATCCAACAATGCTTCCATGAAATTTGAAGAAAGTGGAGAAAGAGTATGGTAAGAATGGAAAGGAAGTTTCCATAATCGATGTGATTAAGGATGATCCACGTGTTGATGTCGATGTGCACTTAAAGGAAGAACCTTTGGTGTGGATTGGCAAGAAATGGTTAGAGTTCTTATCCAATTAAAGTTACATGTTTTGTTTTGAGGTGAAAAGAAATGTGTCACATCTATTTGCATTTCTTTGATAATGGAATGCAAGTTGCACGATGGAAAAGTTGAGTATGTAGACTTACTTTATTGCAGAAAATTATATTCATTTCAGCTTTGAAAGTACATATACATGTGATCGATTATCTTGTACTTATGATTGTGCTTAAGAGAAAGTTGAATAATCAAATACATGCATAAGGACAAAATGTATGAACACATGGATGTTAATGATTTCCTTGTATTTGAATATGTATCTAATTTACTTGATGGAAAGCTATCGACCATCATATTGTTTTGTTTAAACATGCATGTAATGTCAAGTCAACCTGGAAGAGTTGATTTGGTCTCCAAGATTGTAAAAGGGAGATAATGATGAAGTGTTTTATCTTTGTAAAAGAATCATTATAATTGTTTTTGTACATGCTTGACTTGAAGGGTCAAATGTTTGAAAATGCATTGTTTTTGTCACCTTGGGATTTAGTTGATAATTTGTATACAAGATGTAAAGACATGATGATGATTCACATGATGTGAAATTTGTTTCTTTTGATGGAACAAAAATTTATGTCATCAAGTTTTTTTCTTGTATTTTGACATCGTCTGATGAAGAATATTTGCAACAGCAAAGGTCACCATGGAAGTGGTTTGGAAGCGATGTTCAACTACCTTCTGTAAATTCTGAATGAGTTCAAGGAAGACAATTCTTAACACGAGGACAAGCGTGTCCATGAAGGGAAGTGTCAACTACCTTCGAGATTTGATTCAAAGGCACCCGCCATGTAGGAAAGTGTATGAAGGCTCAAAGAAGAGGGTATTGTGCTCTCATCTACTGTTCAGAACAGTGTATCAGTGTTTTGAGGTCCAAAAGATTCCCAATGGGGAGGAGTGATCAGATATTGATCCATCACTTTAATGATAGCTCAAAATTCAAAGTGTTCGAAAGAGTGTCGAACCTCAATGACCGGATAGATCTCATATTCCTCATTTCGACGCCATGAATAGTTCAAAAGATTGACATCATCTGAAGAAGTTATTTCCATTTGAAAAGTTCAATAAACTACAATTTCCAAGAATAAATTATTTTTGGGAAATAATAAAAAAAAAAGAATATTCCAAGGAATACTCCTTGGATATTCCCCAAAAAATTCATTTTGGGTGACCAATGAGGAGCTGACACATGGAAAGCCCAGAGGCTGCCATGTGGCCCTAGAATGGTCATGTAAAATTATGTTTGGGGTCCCGGGGGGTCCAATCAACTCCGCTACAGTGGTTCTTAACAAACTACAGTCAAATGTTCTATTTAAGGTTTAATGGATTGCAGTTTGCGGGTGACAACCACCAGTAGTTGCCAAAAGCAGTTGCCAAAAGTAGTCACATGTCCACAGATTGAAATTAACCACACACATTTTGCGTGTTGACTACCAACAAATCGCCAACCCAACATTATCCCTAACTACCAGGTGTAGTACCGATCACATGTGTGCCAAATGCCAATAGTTAAGGTCAACCCCGATGGTTAAGCATGGCGCAGTGCTAGAAAAGGGCAGTTATGCCAAATCAGTTACAATTAACTGCAGTTAGCCAGATTTAGTGGATTATCACTAAGAGTTACTCATTAAATGCACTCGAGAAGTGATTTTTGACCTAAGAGAGTGAACCAAGAGGATAGCTAGGCTATTGAGGCCTTATGAAGCCAATGGAATAGTCCAAAGAAGCTGAAGAATCCATCTTCAAGGAGATTTTCATCCAGGGATATTTTGGAGCTCACTACCACAAGGGGTTGGAGGGAGTTGCGGGAGCTACCATTGTCCATTCTCAGCGAACCAACAGTCATTCCTAACTATAATGAGCCTTCTAAATCCATTGCAAGGGTTTACATAAGCATCTAAAGACTTCTAAAGGTTGATATTCTATAGGGAAGTTTGAGGTAACCGAGTGCCATCCGTGGAGGAAGGCATAGATCAGGGATGCAGTGTTCATTTTGAACAAATGAGCAGTCTATTGTTGATGCTTGATATGTGTTCAAGATGGTAGAATAGGTTTGAGAGATAGTTGAATAATTCTGAAGGAGTTTATGCCATCAAGGAGCTCAGGGAAGCTTAGTGCACTCATTGAAGGAATCATGTCTAAGGGATCTTAGATCTGTTTGCAGAATGATGATAGCCATGACAGGGATATAGATGGTTTTCTAATGGTTTTCTAAGCCCATTGGTTCAGTCAATAACTAATGTTGAACTTGTAAAAGAATTGAAGCCATAATCCCAAAGAGCCAAGTCAAATTGACAAAAGCTCAACGAGAGGTAGCCCACGATTCGAGTGAACTCCTACATTAAATTTGCTGTTATGTGTTGATGCTTATTTGCTGAATTATATGGATGTTATGTGTGTCTAATATCAGCCTAAACAAATCAATTTAAAACACTTCAATAGTTAAAAACAAACAAAGACATACACCTCGTTTCAAGTAGTTAATTCTGCAATTGTCAACATAAGCTAGATCATATATTTATAAGTTTGGAGTGAGAGGTTCTTCTAAGCATAACAAGGTTATAATACATCCTCCTTGGAGCACTAATTAGCTAAGGGTAATGCCTCAAAGGTCCTCCCAAAATTCCACAAGCCTCCCTTCAAATGTAGCAACAAATTTACCTCCCTAGGGTGGCACATGAAGTCCACATAAAGAAGGGCGAGTTCTCCCCTTGGAGAACTCTATGCTAAACAACACTTGTGAGATGAACAACTTGAGAAACAATGTCTAAATGTCAAATTATCAAAAGGTGTCACCTTCTATTTATAATTGCTGCCTTACTTTTCCTTGTGGGTGGCGCCAAATATTTTGACCACCCTTTAGAAAATTGAATTTTCTCCCAATAGGTGTGTGTTCCTTGAGAGGTGGACCCACATTCCACTAACTTTAATATTTGAACCACTTTCCCTAAGTTTATACCCCAAAAATATGTTAGCTCCAAAATGGAAAAAATGGTTGATCTCTTCTAAAAGAAATTTATTAAGAAGGGACATTACATAGAGCCTCTTTGTTGATGTAATTTTGGTTCAAAGATATATTGCACTCAATGCTATTTTGGTTACATGCACCCTTGCTATATATATGAGAAACTCTGCATATTTGTGTATAATGGTTTGGATTCTTATGGATGCATATGAATATTTATGTACTTTTTGGTCAACTAGTTTTTTGGTCCCATATTTTTCTAGTTCCACCAGTTTTGGGTTAATTGATTTGGTGAATGCTCCAAATTTTTTAACATTGGGATTATTGCCATGCAAATGCATTATCAAAATATTATAACCTAATAAAGAATGATAACAATGATTAATATCAACTAAACCCAAATGTTCTATTCAATCTTAAGAAGGTTAGAAATTAATCATAATTCTTTAGGATTTTATTTCCATGCTTGAAAAGCATTTAGAGAAACATTCCAAGATCAACATAGTTTAGTTTAGAGAAACATTCCAAGATCAACATCGTTTAGTCAAGAGGGTTAGTAGTGTGACAAATATATTGAAAATTAGATCTAATCCCAGTATAAGTTAGACAATTAAAGAGAAAGTGTTTTTCATCTTCAACCTTTTTAATATCACAAAAGTAACAAAATCATGCAATTTCACTATAAATTAGAAGAAATGAAATATTTTATCACTCATTTATTTTCTTTTCCATGAAAACAACAGAGAAGCACAAATTTAAAAATACTATATAATAACTAACATTCATGTGAATCTCCGTATATTTGTGCCCTCCATGAGCTTTGAAGACCATTTCGATAGAACTGACCTCAATTTTGGTATTGAAATATGGTTCAATAGCGAAAGTATTTTCACCAAATTCCTGATAATCTTTCCATAGTTACATCGCTGAGGCTACATTACGTAAGCATCAGTTTGTCAAATAAGATCAAAGCCAAATTTGAATTACTATGTGTGAGATTATTCACCAGAAATAAATTCCTTTACAGCAGTGCCCTGCATGAGCATTGGAGATCAAATCAATATCATTTTATCGAGTTTTATTGTCCAATAGGGTGAACATTTTGATGAAATCCCTAATAATATTTTGGTTTGCATAAAATACATTTTTACAAGATGCAAAAAAACATAAGAAATTAGGACTGAGAAATCAGCCTTTTCAACTTGTCAGCGTGCTCATCCGTAGTAATATGCAATGCAATACGGAGTCTGGTCAAGAAATCATGACGTTCCCAGGATAAGTGACACTGAGACTGAGCATAAAAGGCCTCTAACACAGAATGATATGCCAGTAACTCTTCATCATGTGTTTCTAGTCTTTCCTCTGCCACCATGTTCAACGGATTATTCCTCTGAGCTTTGTTGTCAAGCTCAGTTCTAGGAGAACCAAGTATTGCACTCCCTGTACATCTTTCCACAGGAGTCTCGGTGTATTTTAAGATCTGATCCATAGATTCTGTTGACTCCGTAACTTTAAATCTTTTGACATCATTACCTGGTGTAGCTTTAATGCCTCTATCATTTCCATCCTTTCTATCATCATAAACATACCGTCGTTTAACACCTATCGAGTGAGGAGAAAGTGAATTTCCTTTCTGATTTTGTTCCACGTCATTTCTCTTCTTGGGCCTTCCTTCAAACTTCTTTTGAGATTGTGCATTAGTTTGCATATCCCAGGGAGATGATGCCTTCGAAGTTGTCTCACTATTTGCAGGCATGGGATATTTTCCTTCATATATGATATTGTTTGTTTGCTAAAAAAGTAAAAGAGTAGATCAGCCATTTCATTAATCAATGACTCACAGAATCTCTAACTTCAATAAACAAATTAAATAACTTACGAAGACAAATTATCAATGAAATTTTCCACAGAATTTTGTAATACTTCCGTGGGAATGCAATGAGAAATGCGTATACAAAAATTTGCAGGTATACTCAATCCTACTTGTTTAAAATGTTCCTAGTTCATCTTAAACTGTTCCTAGTTAATCAGTATAGAGGATTTGGAAGAAAAACCTAATCTACAGGGACAATGTACAAGTAGATCTATGCAAAGAAATTATAATTTAAGAAACTGCAGTCAATCCTACTTGGACATGTTGGGATCAATGCCTATGTCAAGTATACAACAATCTACAATGTTGTAAGTAAAAACAACCCTATTTATTAGTTAGCTACCCATCTGTGTAGATGGATTAAAATAGAGCATAATAAACAACGCATATTTGTCATCTTGTAGAGTCCCAGCTCAACTGGAAATAGAAAACACTCGACCACAGTCCAATCAAGAACGACAACAGTATAAATCTCTTCAGCAAAGTGAGTGAGAGAATCCTAAGATTGAGTAATGGCCAAGTAAAAGCTGCATGAAAATAATATATGTTGCTTCCACCTCGTCGGTTGGAAGGATATATTTTTGTAACCCGACGCCACCATATACCATGTGTGGTATTGTGCGCTGAGGGGCACCACCAGTCGTGCGGTTTCAATCTGGTATTTGGCCTGGTTCTATGTTATGGGGGTGTTTTGCTGGGTTGATCTTATTGGGTTTCAAGTTGGTTTAGTGCAGTGTTTTGTTTTGATGTTATTGGGTTTCAAATTGTCTTAGTGTTTTATTGGATACTAAATTTAGAACTAATTTATTATTATAAATTAAATTATTATTATTATTTGGGATGTGATTTTAAAATTAAATTATTATTGTTATCTATGATGAATTGGTTTGGGAATAAATATGTACTTTCTTACAAATGTTTTTTGATGTTAAAATAAGACTTTAAATTGTCAATAATTTTTAGTTAGAGTGATTGAGATGGTGGTTTGTCATGTTGTCCACCGTGGTTTAAGGTTCTAGTGACATGACCATTCATAATAACACTGAAAGGATAGATGTCCAATTAGAGTCTCGGATCTTGGCTCCAATATTTGGTGGTATCAGGACCTTTCAAGCCTTAACTTGAATTTTGTTTAGAATTATCTAGAAATATGGATAAACAAATTATGATAAAAAAAAAATACATTAAGAAAAAAAACAGAGTTTAATGGCTAACTATATCACAAACCTTAGACAGCTAAGAAGCCTTCAAGGTAAGTTTGAGCCATGAGGAGGTTGATCTCCCAATTAAATCACAAGTAATGAGTAATAATTTCTTATAGTATCGAATAATGTATGTAGATTTTTAGGTGTATGTCCCTTTTACAAACATTGAACACATTGTAAATTAAAATACAATAGTTATAAAAATCTTATGAAGAAAATTGTGTCGACTACCATTGATCCACCAGGATCTTGTTAGTGGAGCATGAGCGGAGTCTTGAGTGGTTCAAAGTTGAAGTGGTCTTCAAATGATCATGATCAATGAGGTCTTTAGCTTTATCAACTTCACGAGTGATCGTCGTCAACATTCAATGTCTAGTATATTCAGCTTCACCAGTGATGTCAATGGTTGGTATGGTTTTCACAGTGTTCGAAGGATATGGTTTTTTACCTCGTTGTGGACATGTGTTTGTCATCAATTCCACTGGGGTTTGGTTGTCGACATGTCTTTTTCATCATGTTACGTTGACAAATTTTGCTTTGTGACGAAGAGGTGTGCATGGGTTTTATTATGAAAATCAAAGTGATGTAATACATAAACCTAAGTCCTAAATCCTAATACACCTAAACCCTAACCTATACCTAATCCATGCAATAAAATGCATTAACCCTAAGTTTAAAAACCCATTCGGGTCATGTAATAAGCATTACAACACATAAACCATTGCAAAACCACATAAAGCATTACAATGCATTAAAAATGGCTCTAACTGCTCGCCTAACCATGCGACGAGCTAACCATGACATCAAGCCATTTGAGTGGACTCGGATTAACCGTCGGGGTTAACCGTTTTAGAGCCTCACCACACGGGGTTTTACAACTAATTGTTGTCATGTGAGTAGTGCACAATTAATGGTTGTAGTTGCGGAAGTTCACACCACAATGGATCAATGGTAACCATAGCATGTGAACAAACTTTATCTGCATAATCAAACTCACTGTAGCTCCTAAGAGCGCGGGGAGAGGAACTGTCGGGGAAGGTTGTCACATGTTGCAGAAAGATTGTGCGAGTAGCATGAACCGTCGGAGATCATCCGCGAGGTGGAAACTTGCAGTTAGAACGTGACTGTTCACATGGTGTCCATCACCTTTTTCCACCTCGTTAGCAAACAGCCACCATTTTTGCGCTTATCCAAAGTGTTGTTTTGGGTTTTTATTGTTAATATTGGTTTAAAGTAATGCCACCACCTTGTGACTATTCTTGAGGTGTCCCTAGTGGTTAGACCGATTTCATTCATGCCTAAATCCTAAATCCTAATACACCTAATTCCTAAATCCTAATACACTTAAACCCTAACCTATTCCTAATCCATGCAGTAAAATGCATTAACCCTAACTTTAGAAACCCATTCGAGTCATGTAATAAACATTACAACACATAAACCATTGCAAAACCACATAAAGAATTACAATGCATTACAAATGCCCCTAAATGCTGGCCTAACCTCGCGGGGAGCCGACAGTGAGATTGGGCCATGTGAGCAGACAAGGATTAATCTTCGGTGTTAACCGTATCATATCCTAACCACGTGGGGATTTATAACTAAGCGTTGTCATGTGAGCAATGTGCAGTTAACGGTTGTAGTTGAGGAAGTTCAGACCACAGTGGATCAGTGTTAACCGTAACATGTGAGCAAAATTTAGCCGCACAGTCAGTCTAACTGTAGCCACTAACAACGTGGGGAGTGGAACTATCAGCGAAGGTTGTCACATGCTGTGGGAAGACCATGCTGGTAGCCAAAACTATTGGTGATCATACGTCAGGTGGCAACATGCAGTTAGACCATGGTTGTTCACATGGTATCCATCATGTTTTTCAGCCCAGTCAGCAAACCGCCAGCAATTTTGCGCTTATCCAAAGTGTTGTTTTGGGTTTTTATTGTTCAGTTTGGTTTAAAGTAATGCCACCACCTTGTGACTAGGCCTAAGGTGTCCCTAGTGGTTAGACCGAGTTCATTCATGCCTAAACTTAGCAATGGAGAGCTCGAATGAACCAAAAAAAAACTATAAATTCACCTTTTGGTCATGAAGAAGGGCATTAGAGCGGTTTGGGAGCTTAGTGTGTAGATTCTAGAGGTTATAGGCATTGTTGTTTTCAGTGTAATAGGGGCATCCGAAGTCGGAATTGGGAACCAAGATAGGTGTTGGAAAGCTAATTCAAAGATATTTCTTGTGAAAGTGACTAGAAGTTCCTATGTGCATAATTAGTCTAGTTAATTTGTTGTGTAAACGACCTCCTTGGATTCAATCCTAATAAAGCGGATGCCCATCTTGAAAGCGGACCTTGAGAAGTAGTCCATTAGGGAAGAACTCCATAATCAATATTGTTGTCTGGTATTGCTATGTTTTCTCTTCTTATTACTTATGTTTACATGTTTCATATGTTTTAATTATGTTTTCAATTCATCCCTTTTCAATTGATTCTCATAGTTAAAACACTTTAAGTTAACATTCAGGTCACTCTTGGCATTGATCAATTCTACTTCAGTTTAACATATGGTCATTTCAGATCAATCATGCTACTTTAGTTTCAAGAAAGACAACCACATCCAAAACTATATTTCATATCTTAGATGTTTGTATTGGATATATTTTAAATGTTAGAAAGGCATCCATGAAAAAGAAAATGCATCATTTTCTACAAAATTCATATGAAGTGACATATTAAGCATGTAATTTTTCTTTTCTTTTACTACATTTTTGAACTCATTAATCTCCCCATGAATAGCTGGCATCAAATACTAAGGTGTTACTCAAAATATCCAAGTTATTTGTTCATGATGTGACAATGCCTCTCAACATCACATTGCCAATGAGGGCTCCCAAAGGCAAAAATATGCCACATGTGCTACCATCGCTCAAATATGAAGGCATAAATCTACCACATGTGTCACCATGGCTCTAATATTTAGCAAATCCTCGAAATTTGATCCTCAATGAAGAGATATATGTCAAAAGTTGAAACCAAGGCTTCCAAACCGAATTATCCATAAGCAACATGCTTAAAAATTTATTAATTAATAATACAAGTCTTCATGCATAAGAGTGGTAGCAGTGGGCATGGCTAATTCTTTTGAAAACTTATACGATAGCTATGTCATTTTATTTCCTGTTATTGATAGACTGTGGAGATAACATAAAAATCATTTCCATCTTTTTGACACCAAGTTGCATCGATAAGAGTTTTACCAAAGTAGTTGGGGTATTATTACTCATTGACTATGGAAAGACAATAAAATACTTAGTCGTTCCATTTTCAAATAGTTCTTATTTTTCCTCTCACAATTATGATGAAAATATAATAGAGATATATAAGCTTTATAAATAAACATAATAAATTACCCGGATGCGGGTGACACACTTTGATATTAATGAATACATTGAAGACCAGCAGTAAGAGGACACGCCACTTGGCTAGTGGCGCCCCTCCCCATACCACCCTGAGATGCCCTCTTGACACACTACAGGAAACATTTAATGCAGGTCTGAAGCAGGAAAAAGCCACTAACTCTCTGGATATGGAGGTACCTCAGTTCATTGTTTCTCCATCTCCCGTGCTCCATTGCAACTGCGCGCCTCAAGCCTATGAACCCAGCTCTCGCACTGTAACTGGGCGTCACTACTCGTTAGTTTGTTGCGTTAATTTTGGACATGGGTTTCACCATTCCCATTCTAGTTTCTGCTATCTAACCTCTGCTAAGACTGGCCCTGCTCCTGCTCACAATCCCTCTATTAGAGCTCCCTCTATCATTGTTCCTTCTCTTACTACTCCCTCTCAGTACTTAGCCAGAGATACCAGCATGGTGAGACATCGAATGAGAAGCCGAAGATGCGGAACTCGGGGAGGTAGTTCTTGCCCTCAGACTGAGTCGCACCCTGAGCCTATTTCCTCCTCTCCTTCCCCTAAACTGTATCATCCCCAAATACATCGGGTGGGTAAATATCCTAGTACAACAAGTGGGCAGGGTCATGCTTGATCTTCAGGTGCAATTCATGGTGATTTTTGTACTTCACTCTGCTAATTTTCCTTTGCCCCTTCATCCTGCTCCCCACTCAACCTAATTCATGTTTTGTAGCACCCTGAATAGACCTGTTATTACAGCTACTATTTCCATCCTCTTCACTGAAGACAATGAACAGACTGCCTCTCAGGTGGAAAATTCCAACTTGCGGCAAGAGGATGCCCCCAGACGCAACAATTGCAGAGACACAAGGAAGAATGTGATGAATGAAGGAATTTGTACTCTGCATGGCAAGAACCTTGGTGGCAATCAGCATGGTGAAGGGGGTAGCTCTACAGCCACGAGCCCCTCAGGTGGAACTAGTCATGACGGGTTAGCTTCGTAGGTGGCATCTCCCAGGCTTAGGAATTCCCATCTGACGGATGAGCCACATGGCGATGGTGGGGAGACACAAGACAGCATGTCGAGGGACGAGGCGGATAATTGGGCATGCCCAATTGTTGAGGAACCCATCTCGAATGATTTCAATTAGGTCAACGTGGCTTCCACGTGTCTGGACATGGCAGCCAGGGGTATGGACGTGGCTGCTAGGGGTTCGGACATGGCTACTAGGTGTATGGACGTGGCTGCCAAGTGTCTTATGTCTGGTCTTTTTGTTTTTGTTAGCATCTGTTGGAATCTTGTCTCCTATCTAGACATTATGTCATGGAAAAACCTCATTATTTCTTTTTTGGTTTCTGGTCTTAAGAACTCACACCATTTTTGGTTTTTTTCTCTCTGTGGACTGGTTTCCCCAATGTTGGGGCAGTCCAGATTTTTGCTGAAACACTATTGTAAACTTGGTTGAGGCTTTTTCCTCTCTGTAATTTTTTGTGCATATTAATAGACTGTCTTAACTTAGAAA
>APFE030534668.1:0-11852 GCA_000404065.3 Pinus taeda | reverse complement strand
GACCGATAGACAGATTGCAGATGAAGTTCTCCCTAGTTGAGAGGGAGTGTTAAAATTGGCAACCAGGGCAAAACTTCATGTGGGTCATCTTATTCATGGCTGATAATATTTTATTAGATTCCTCTTGTTGAGAGGTGTAGGATTGATATAAAGATCATCCGATTCCGATAAGTATTCATGGAGATATGAATTTATTTTGATTATGGAATTATTGTCAAGCGGACCTACAACTCATGTAGGCTCAAAAGCTTAACAGTCGCATCTATCCAAACGCCAACGCTGTGTATAAATACAGGAGGAATTTTCCTCATTTGGACTCACTCATCTCATCACATCTCTCTCTATCTACTTCGCAGAAAAGAGTCTCTTCTCTACTGCGCAGAAAAGGGTCTCTCCCTCACACATGTGAAGCCTGAAGTCACTGACACTGAAGCTGCAACTACAGAAGTAAAGATTGACCTGCGTGGACTAGAAGATCTCCTCATCTGAACTACATTGTAGATTCATCTAAACCTCCTCTAGAAGCCACAACTTTTGGTGGTGGAATCAAGCCGATCCGACGGTCGGTTTGTGAGATATCGTCTGCCCTAGTTTGATGATGAAGTTGCTATTGCTGATGCTGCTGATCTAGGGTTTGCTACTGCTGATATGAATCAGATTTATTGTACTATTTCTCTCTGCTGAATTATTGAAGATAAAAGAACATTTGATCAAAGGGTTTCCCCGCACATTGTGGGGTTTGTCCCTGGCTAGCCACCACATCTTGTGTCTCTTGTCTTGGCTTGTTTTCTGTCGATCGTTTAATGTTCTATCTGCACTTTACTTTATGTACATGTGATTGCTAATCTCTGGAATATAATAATAAAAAGAAGTAAACTATTATAAGCATAGATCATACCATAACTTAACATTGCTTGAGTGGCAACTCCACTTATTCATCAATTATTTATCAGACAAGAAGCCCTCCCTTATATCCAATAGTTTTTGCCTTTTGGATCCTAGAGCTAGATTCATGTTCAAGTGGTGACTCCACCTTTCATTTCTTACAAGAATTTATACTAAAAGCTCGCTTCTTGTTGATCTCTTGAATTTCTTGAGCAGGGGTCTCTCTTTAGCATCCATTTGGTCCCTCCTTATCCCTTCAAGCAAGTCATCATGCATGATTCATTTACCTTGCATCATTTTACTGATTTTTTTCCATGATATACCAGAAGAGGTCATTCATAAATTGCCTTTGTTCTCGGGTTGTGATTCAGTCGCTGTTAGAAAGCATCTATGCATGGTTGATCATACAATAATCAAATATTGTAGTTCTCCCTAGTATAATCATGAAGATGTCAAAATGTGTTTATTTTCCTTTTCTTTAGAGGGTGATGCTTTGAATTGGTTTAATAATTGTCCTAAAGATTCTTCGCTTCTTTACAAGACATCATTAATACTTTTACAAATAGATATGGTAATCAAGGTAGATCGCCTTGTGCCCCTAACATTATGCAACAGAATGAGAGTGATCTTGTAAAGGATCTAGCTGTCAATGAAAGATTTCAAGACAATTCTACATATCAGAATGTGCCATCCACTTGTATCGTTGCAGGATGAAGCCATGATAGTGGAAAAGCAGGAACAAGTTATCAAATCAGTGTTGACAGTGAAAGGGAGAATGATAAGCATCTTATAGAAGAACTAAAGTAGTTGGTAAAAGACATGCAGTTCAGTGAAACACAACTGGGAAAAATTATGGAGCTTAATCAACAAAAATTTATAACTGATTACATCAAGGATATGAGAACTTTGTACAATCAATTGGAAAAACGTGATGAGGAGATGGAAATCATGAAAATTAAACACTCCAATCACGTAATCACCATAGTAGAAAAGTGTGCTCAGAATATGGATATGAGGATCAACATGCAGAGTCAGCATGCTAAGGAAATGGAAACCATGAAAGCTAATCATTACAAGGAAATTAATTCTATGCAAAGCAAGTTATTAGCCCTAGAGGAAAATATGACGATCATGGAATTTAATCATTCAAATCACGTACCTGCCATGGAAACAAGTTATCAAGAAGAAATAGGTTCGATTTAGAACAGAATGTCAACTATGGACGAAGAAATGACCATCATGAGATTCGATTATAATAATCAGTTAGCTATCATACAAGCAAATCATGAGAAAGAGATAAACTCTATGCAACATTGCTTGATGATTATAAAAGTATATAATGACAAAGTAATAAAAGATATGGAAGCTGGTCAGATATTTCTTCAGAATAGGCTATTGGCCATGGAGGAAAACCATGCCAAGGAAGTCAGTGTTATGAAGATTGAACACTCTAACCAGATGGAGGCCATAACAGTACAGGTACAGAAATTTCAGCAGTAGTCAAAATATGAAAGAAACAAGGAAACATCGACAGATCATAAGCTTCCCTATTTGCTGCAGAAAGCTCCATCTTATTATGAGGTCATTTGTTCCATTGAAAAGTGGCTAATTGAAGGTGACCTTGACAAAATGGAAATTAGTAAGAATCAGGTTGATGCTTGCATGTTTGATCCATCGATCATAAAAGATCAAGTTATAACTCATGACACTTGTGAGACTGATCCATCATTCTTGACAGAGCAGATGCAGAATGAAGAAAGACATGTCATGCATATCTTGCATACTTCATCTGAGAATTTTGAAATAGAATGTTCCACATCATCAGTGATACAGCCTGCCACAAAGAAAAAGCGCAAGAGAAAGAGAATGAGAAAGCGGTTCGATGCATTAGATGGTCACGAGCAACTTGATTTTTAGATAGGAAAAGGTCCTATCATATATAGGATTGGACATGGAACATTTGAGAAAGAACCGATAGATTTGCCTAACAGCAGGCAAATGCTTAGTATGCACTATATTGAATGCATCTGATGCCATGCGGCATCTTTGTATTTTATTTCTAAACTTATACCCTATTATTTCAGTATTTCATTTTGTAGTTAGATTTGTGTTTTTCATGTTATTAGGATAGTTAATAAATGAAGAGCTTATATCTTTCCCGTGCTTAACGTTATATGATGATTTTTGGATGGATGCTACTTATGTTATATCGTGTGTTGCGTGGATACAAATTCTGGATTCTCACATTCCTTCAGTGCAGCAACGTGTCCCCAAGTATAGCCAGATGTTGACCACTACGTGTCAATGACCCATAACAGTACACCCTCTTTTTTCACAAAAGGAACGCCGCCTGATCGACGTGTCTGTGCCGTTTAGCTATCATCATCAACCTGATCATCATGTTATAATATAAACCCATTCTACATGTGTATAATGTAAATAATTTCAGTAGATCCGTGTCGTGTATGTAATTTCCTAGGTAAACCTACCTTTTTAGTGATGATCTACATTCTAGGAGGTTTTTTGTCTCACCCACCCATTCTCCAATGGTCGGCAGAGTTTTCCTTCAGCTTTACCCCAAAGCCAGAATGGATTTTGTCATTGGGAACTTAGGCGAGTCCTAGTATTCTAGATCAAGTCTATGTAAAAGTGATTTGGGAATAATCCTAACTATTTGGTTAGGTTATTTTATTACAAATTACTTGGTCTGCTAGATTATATTTGTGTAGCAAAAATGGGTACTCTGTGAGGATCTTTTACAAATGGGTTTTCCCCTTTGATATGTAAAAAATATGAAAATCGTGAAGTAAAGTGTCTTGAGGGTTGGAAAAATAATTTATCTCCTCATAGGTTAATTAATTAATTTTTCTGGCCAAAAATTAATTAAAATCTTAAGCCAGAGATTTAATTAATTCTAGGTCCTAGGTAAATTTAAATTTTCTAAAGGCAAAATTGGTTGGTCCTTAAAAATGAAAATTTAAAAGACCCCAGGACTAAGGCAAATTAATAATTTTGCTAAATTTTAAGCCTTTGGTCCCTAGGGTTTAAGTCAAAGTCAAATTTTTGAGGAAATTAACTCAAAACTTTTATTTTCGAGTTAAATAAAACACATTTAATTGAAAAATTCGAATTTCCTCAAGAATTTAAAATTTCAACGGATGAGATTAATTTTTTTTTAATCCTCATCAATGATCGAGATTGCTTTGACGAGGATCACTCGAACTAGCTGTTGGAGGATTTATCTTTAAATAGAAGGTCATTTGTTAGTCAATTGATCCAACCTCTGAGTCGTGTGCTAAGCGAAAAACTCTTTTGTAATTTTTATTCAGATAATAAAGAAAGACTTTGGGGTTAATTTTTCGTCGGTGTTAATCTTCATGGAAAACTGTAAGATGTGTCATTTTCATGCGTAAAGTTTTTTTTAGCCATTGATAATAGCTTCTAAAGAGTGATTTGAGTATAGGTATCTTGCTCAGTCACTCGGTTTGAATAATAATCTAAATTCTGAACGTAATAGCAGGTATCTTTATTTGTCTGAGTTTTATTATTGTTTCTTGCTCTATGTTGATGGTTGAATTGAGTTTTGCAGGAAAGTCTTGATTTTTTAGATCATCGGGCATTCGAGGAAGTTTTTAGTTGGACCAGCCAACTCCCGATCCGTGTTTTTTGAAGAGCCAAACTTAATTTGATCCCAGGCTTATCATAAATATTTTTTGTGGTTGATGCATGAAGGGTTTTGAGCTCAAAATCTCATTAAACTTTAAAATTTTTTATTTTTTTTGGTGCTAAATTGATAAATCTAGCTGATGAGAGCCTTAGATTATCAGATCTGGGAGCGGAGTTGGACTCACACTCCTCAGATCTGATATATCTGTCATTCCTGTGCATAAATCTTGTTGGAAATTCTAAGTCTAACCTATTAGAAACCCTTCATGTACTTTCTGATTTATTCCTACCTACTTGTTCTGTTAATTAACAAGTTATTTTCCATATAAACACTGGAAATAAATACAAGTACATGCTCAACACATTACAGATCATCAACTGAAGGAAACAAAACAAGCACACAAGTGACATCGTTGCTTTTGGACCAATATCCCCGGAAAAACCCAATGCAAGAAAACCAGTGTAGCTATCTGAGGATTTTATTATTATGTAGTTTCTGAATACAATCTGGGTGCCAAAACCGGCTCACCTAATAGAGAATAATCTCAGCAGTAGTACCTGTTGTCGTACAGATTGTCTGGGCAACGCGACAACGCTCAGACTGGGGGCTGTCACCCTGATTCCCGATCCCTCCATTTTAGCCGTCTCCCGAGGCTGAAAGCGTAGACCCTATGGGATGAATGAAAACCAACTGTGGACCACTTGGGTTGGGAGACACAGCAAGGGGAAACAAGCACTTGATTGATTTAGAAATTAATGTACTAGTGCCTTATGGAGTTAATGATTAAATGATTATTTATTAAATGTTGTAGAAATATGAACATTGTAAAACAATCATTCATCATCAAATAACCCAAGCAAAGATTAACTTTACCAAATGCAAGATGATCGATAAATGTACAATGCCTTAACAATATTCCAACAATTAAAATTCAAAGGATTAAATGCTGTAGATAACCAGACAATTTTAAATGCTAATCAGTTACCACTTTTATATAGCTAATCTTCAAATGAACATTAAAGCATGTTTAACCACATAAAAATGATAAATATTAACCCCACATCAAAATTTTAGCCTTAGCAAAAAAGATACACCAAAATCGTAAATATGACAAATTCTTGAGCCAAGACTAAATCTGAGAAAATATTTCATTTTTTTTAATTTTTTTTATATATTTTTGTATTTAAAAAACTAAACAAATTAAAAATAAGATTAAACTAAACTAAACCTAAACAAAAAATTAAGCTTAACTCTAATCTAAATCTACAAAAAAAAAAAAAAACTCTTAGATGCCTTTTTTATATTTTTTCAATTTTTATGATTTTTCTTTTATTTTAAGATAAAAAATAAAAAATAAAACAAAACCTAACTTAACTGTACATAATTCTAAGACCAAAAACCAAAGTTAAGCCAAATCGAAAAGAAAATAATGAAAAAGGTCTAGCTCTTGAAACCTAATTGTATCAAATATATACAAAAAATGAAAATCGAATTTTCTTTTAAATCTTTATGTGTTAACACACACTTCATAAAATATATACGTTAACCAAAAAAAAAAAAAATGAAATCTAACTACGCTAACTTTAATCCTAATCCTAACCGGAGCCACAACACATATATTAAAATAAAAATAAAACGTAAACTTATATGACCTCAACATAATTGAAAAATCGAAGCATGCTGCTGTTTGTATGTGCAGGTGCAGTGACGCGGAGATGAAGAGCACATCGATAAACGAAATGCTGAAGGGTGTGGGGAGCAAACTGCGCGAAGGAAGGAGAAAAGAACTTAACGCGTACAGGTTCAATAACCGAGGTGACTGTGTGCAGGTGGAGAGGGAAGAGCAACTCAGGCAAAACTGAGGGTAGAGGGATAGCAGCGTACTGGTGATATGGCTGCGTGAATGAGGGAGTGATGATGCATTGGGTTTGCAGGTTTTAGCATGGAGGAGCGTAGGAAGCGTGGGTAGAAAGAGAGAAAAAAAAAAGGAATAACCATTGCTGCGTGGAAGAGCAAATGTGAGGTTTTTTTTCAAAGGAAATACGTAGGTGATGAGGGTTTGGCAAAGAAAAATTTGATGGAACAGCATGAGGGGTTTCTTTGCCAGCATAGTTTATGGCAGTTCGATGGGCTATGCGTGGAGCAGAGGAAAAGTGACTGCGAGTTTGGCTTTGGACAACAGCATGCGAGCCAAGGGATTTGATTTGCAACAGGGTGAGAAGAGTTGAAAATTCCATAAAACCCTAGGACAACATACACAAATCAGAAATTTCTGCTAGAAAAATGACCTCAGGCAACAGAAAGACTGAAAACCCAGGAAGCAGACATGAGAACTTCCACCAAAACCTCTAAATATTTCCCAGAAATCCTAATAAAATTTTTAACTCGCTCTCTTTCAGATTTCTTGAAACTCTCATTAAAAAAATTTAGATCTGAAAATGAATGATTTGGACTGCAAGATTGCTGGTTGATATTCCTAGAAAGCAATTTTAAATGAAACCCTAGCAGACAGATTGCTTGGAGAGTCTCGAATTTCTTCGGCAAAAAACCTGCAAGAACTAATCCCGAGGCCAGATCATACCCTCCAAGGCCTAGATCTAGTTTCAAACAAAAATTTCTCCTCAGACTTGTAACTTGCAACCTGTTAACAATGAAAATAAACAGCCAAAACCTGAAAATGCAAAAAATAAATGAAACCGTAAAAACCTTAAGAACCAACTAAATAATTACAGTAATTACAAATTAAAGGCTCTAAGTAGCCGGATTTGCCATTATGCTACAGAAATATTTTCAAAATTTCAAACTTAATGTGAGGTGCTTCAGAAAACCCCTCATGTATTTGCAACCAAAACTCTAATGATAAGCCTGGAATTAAAACTGGCTAGGCTCTTTTAGAAAACGCAATCCGGGAGTTGGCTGGTTCAGCCGAGAACTTCCCCTAACGCCCGGTAATCTTAAAATTAAGGATATCCTGCACAGCGTAAATCAACTATTAACATAGAAGGAGAAAAAAACAGTGAAATTCAGATCAAATGGAGATACCTGCCATTATATTTCAGAAATTAGACTATCATTCAAACCCCAGAGATCAGAAAAGATACCTGTGCCTAGATCAATCTTTATCAAGCTACTATCAATGGCTGAAAAGAAAATTATGCAGAAAAATAAAACATCTTACAGCAATTCCAGAAGAGTAACACCAGCAAGATTTCCAACCCCAAAGTCTTTCTTTATTGCACAAAAAATGACAACAAGAGAGCTTTCTTTAGCACCAGGCTCTAAGATCGAATGATCTCAAATGACCCCTAACACCCTATTTAAAGGAAAAATTTCCAACGGCTAGCTCGAGTGATCCATGTCAAAATGATTTCAACCGTTGATGAGGATCAAAATCCATTTTAATCTCATCCGTCGAAATTTTTAAATGCATTTTAATATATTAAAAAATTAAAACTTTGCATTTATTTTCTCAAAATTTTGACTTATTATTATTTTATTTTACTTTTCAAAACCTTTATTTTTTTTTAATTTATTTTTAATTTTATTTTTTTATTTTTAGTTAATTTTTTTTAGTTATTTTATTTTATTTTTATTATTTTCATTTTTTATTTCTGGATCCTTGAACTTAGCCTTTGGAAAAATCACCTAGGACCTAGGACTTAGGACTTAGGACTTATGAGGGGATTAGTTATTTTCTAACCTTCAAGACACTTTACATCATGACTTTTACAATTTTACATCTCAAGGGGAAAAACCCATTTGACATAGACCCTCGTAAACCACCCAGTTCTGCGACACAAACATAGTTTAGCAGATCAAGCAACTTGTAATAACCTAACCAAATAGTTTGAATTATTTCCATATTACTTTTACATAGACTCGAAGCACATTAGGATTCCCCTAAGATTCTAATGACAAAATCCATTCCGGCTTTGGGGTTAGGCTGAACGAAAACTCTGCCAATCATGGATCTGTGAGACAAAAACCTTCCGGAACATAGATTATCACTAGAAAATTAGGTTTGCCTAGGAAATTTACATACATGACTCAGATCTGCTAAGATTATTTACAATTTACACATGCAGATTGAGTTTACAACATGACATGATCAAGTCGACGATGACTGTCGAATGGCATAGACATAATGATCAAGCACTATCCCTTTTGCGAAGAAAAGGGGGTGCACTGCTATGGGTAGTTGACACGTAGTGGTCAACATCTGGCTCTACTTGGGGACACTTTGCTGCACTGTAGGAATGTGAGAATCCAGAATCTGCATCCACGCAACACATAACAAAAATAAGTAGCATCCATTCAAAAATCATCATATAACATTAAGCACATGAAAGATATAAGCTCTTCATTTATTAACTATCTGGAAAAGTAAATCTAATCCGAAAACGCTGAAAAAACGAGTAGGGTTAGAAATACAGAGGATGCCCCATGGCATCAGATGTGTTCAATATAGTGTATACTGAGCATTTTCCTGCTTTCACGCAAAATCTGTCGACTGCTTGTCGAATGTGCCATGTCCAATTCTGCATACGGTAGGACTTTCTCTTATCTGAAAATCAAGTTACTCACGGCCATCTAATGCATCAAATTTTCTTCTCGTTCTCTTTCTTTTGCATTTCTTCTTCGTGGCAAGTTGTATCACTGATGATGTGGAACATTCTGCTTCAAAGCTCTCAGATGAAGTATGTAAGATATGCGTGACATGTCTTTCTTCATCTTGCATCTGATCTTTTATCGTTTTTAATTTTATCTGGATCACCTTCAATTAACCACTTTTCAATCGAACCAATGACCTCCTCATAATAAGATGGAGCTTGTTGCAGCAAATAAAAAGGCTCTTGATCTATTGACGTTTCCTGGTTTCTTTCATCCTCTAACCACTGTTGAAATTTATGTACTTGTATTGTAATGGCATCTATCTCACTAGAGTGTTCAACCTTCATAGCACTGATTTCCCTAGCATGGTCTTCTTCCATATCTTTTATTACTTTATCGTTATTTTCTTTTATGGTCATCAAGCAATGCTGCATAGAGTTTATCTCTTCCTTATGATTTGCTTGCATGGTAACCAACTGATTATTATGATCGAATGTCATAATAGTCATTTCTTCATCCATAGTTAATAACTTGTTTTGCATAGAATTAATTCCCTATCATGATTAGCTTTCATGGTCATCATATTTTCCTCTAAGCTTGATAACTTGCTTTGCACAAAACTAATTTCTGTGTCATGATTAGTTTTCATGGCTTCAATTTCCTTAGCATGCTGACTTTGCATGTTGGTTACGTGATCAGAGTGTTTAATTTTCATGATTTCGATCTCCTTATCACGTTTTTCCAGGTGGGTGCATAAAGTTCTCATATCATTAGGGTAATTAGTTACAGATTTTTCTTGATTGATCCCCATATTTTTTACCAGCTGCATTAGTTCTTCTATAACTTGCTTCTGATTTTCCCTTTCATTGTCGACACTGATTTTATAATGTCCCTGTTTTTCCACTATCATGGATTTGATCTGCAATGGTACAGGTGGATGGCACATTCTGATATGAAGAATTTTCTTGAAATCTTTCATCGACAACTGGACCTTTTATAAGATTACTTTCATTCCGTTGCACAATTTTAGGGGCACAAGGTGAGCTATCTGGATCACCATATCTATCTTTAAAAGCATTGAAAATGTCTTGTAAAGAAGTGAAAGAGCCTTTAGGACAATTATTAAACCAATTCAAAGCATCACCTTCTAAAGAAAGGACAAATAGACACATTTTGATATCTTCATGATCATATTGAGGAAGTCTACAATACATGAACGTTATACGATAAAAACTCCATAAATGCCTTCTAACAGTGACTGAACCACCACCCGAGAACAAAGGTAATTTAGAAATGGCCACTTCCAGTAAATCATGGAGATCATTAGTAAAATGACATGGTTTAAACGAATAATCCATAATGGATAATGAGGGACCAAATGGATGATAGAAAGAGATCTCTGCTCAAGAAAATCAAGAGATGAGGTGGAGTCCCCACCACTTAAACATGAATCTAATTCTAAGGATCCAAAAAGCAACAACAAGCAGATATGAGGGAGGCCCCTTCCTTTTCTGGAAAAATAAAAGAAATAAAATGGAGTCACCGTCCAAACAAGAAACAAACCGAAAAGTAGTTGCTGATATGAAATGAAAGATAAGATGATGAAAAGATCAAAATGATCCAAAAATGTTGAATCCTGCTAGCTCAAATGAGAGAATGAGAATGAAAAGATGAATGTCCGAAATCCAAGGACAGAAAAATCTATCTCGGAAACCAGCACAAAAATGTTGTCGCATAGAATTATCGGGCCAGCGCGACAACCTCAGATCGGGCCTGTCACCCCTGATCCCCGATCCCCTCGTTTAAAGCCGTCCCTTCCCGAGGCTAAGGGGGGTAGACCCTATGAATGAAATGAATACCAATTGGTGGGACCAGTTGGTTGGGAGACACGCAAGGGGAAACAAGCACTTGATTTGATTAGAATTAATGTACCCAGTCAGTGTTGCAGGAATCCGCCCCCCCCCCCGGATCCCAAGCCTGAAGCGCGCCACCGAGGCGAAGCGTCCAAGAAGCGCTGTCCGAAGCGCGATTCCAAATTTCGGTGGCGCGATTCCTTGGAAAAATGGCGATTCCTGCCATTTGGGGTTGCGGCCGCCCGGAAGCGCGGTTCCTCCGGCGCTTCGGGCATGGGGTGGCGCCATGCAACCTACCCGGAAGCGCACGCCACCCGCACGCCACCCAGGCGCCACCCGAACGCCACCGCGCGGACTGCTTTTTTTTTTTTTTTTTTTTTTTTTTTTTAAATAATCTAACTAAAGTTTAGGGGGTGGGTTGGGGGTGGGTTGGGGGTGGGTTAGGGTGAGTTTAGAAAACAATAAAGCCCCCATTCTCTTCTCATTTTCTCACTTTGAGTTTATGAGAGTTGGAGAAGAGAAGAGAGGAGAGGAGAAGAGAAGAGAGGAAAGAAGAGGAGAAGAGAGGAGAGCTTGGAGGAGTGAAGGAGGAGGAGCTAGGAGAAGGAGGAGCAGCTTGAAGCAAGAGCTTGGAGGACTTCATCTACAAGAGTTAAAGAGGTAAGTTCAAACCCCAAACTCCCTTATTTTTTTGACCTTTTTTTTGTATTTTTCTCTTCCCTCTCCTACTCTTTCCCATTGTTTCTACTTGCTCCTTTACTTGCAGGTTGTCCACCACCTATATCCATATTCCAAGATGGTGTTCTTTTGGCTTCTATGTATCATTCCACTCTTGG
>APFE030534664.1:130030-158195 GCA_000404065.3 Pinus taeda | reverse complement strand
GGTTAGGGATCATGATTGTTTTATGCTAATGTTTATATATATGTATGTATGTATCTATGCCACTATCTAATCGGGTGTCAATGGTCATTCTTGTGGAGAAATGATTGCTTATGCAGGTGAATGGCATCAAATTGAGGTTCCTGGTTTATGAGGAATCAAGTGGAAGAGTAACCCTAACAGATCTACCAAGTCAGTATCATGTGGATATGAATTGATTTTATGTGATTATACTATGTGTATGTTTATCTTATGGATAGGTAATGTTGAAGGACACATCAGCCGAATGAAAGCTGTATGATATGTGACATGCTGGGACAAGCATGGGTAAGACGCTAGAAGGAAGGTTGGTTGGTAGAGTTAGTGTGTGGCATATTGATGTGCAATACTATTGTTGTATATATGTTGGACATGTTGCACCTATGATATTGTGTGTATGTAGTGTTGTGTACATATGGTATTATATACATGTTTCCTTTGTAGTGTTATGTACAAATGGTGTTGTGTACATGTTGTCTATGCAGTGTTGTGTACAGACAGTGTTGTACACATGGTGGATATGCGATGTTTTGTACATATGCTACTTTGTGCATGTTGCATATGAGGTGTTGTGTACATATGGCATGGTGTGCATGTTGTACATATGGTGCTATGTACATGCGGCGTTGTGTGTATGATTGTACAAGTGGTGTTGTGTGCATGTGGTTTCATGTATATGTTGTACATGGGGGGTTATGTGCAAGTGGTGCTATGTACATGTCATGCACATGGTGTTGTGTACTTGTGGTATTGTGTACATGTCATGCATGTGGTGTTATGTACACATTGTGCAAGTGGTGTGGTGCACATGTGGTGATGTGTACACGTTGTGCAGGTGGTGTCATGCACATGTGGTGTTGTGTACATGTGGTACTATGTACATGTTTTAAATGTTGTATTGTGTGCATGGTGTACATGTTGTGTTGTGCACATGTTGTATTGTGTGCATGTTATACATGTTATTTTGTGTATGTGCATTGTGTAGCCATGGTTATATCATGACATGTGTATTCATTGTGTACTCTATGTATGTATATGTATTGTGTTATACACTGGGTATAGGCGTATGTATTTTGTTGTGTTATACACTTTGTGTAAGTGTATGTATCTGTTGTGTCGTATATTGGATGCAAGTGTATGTGTTGTGTTTATACGCCAGGTGTAGCTATATGTGTTGTGCATTAGGTGTAGATGCATGTATTGTGTGGTGTTGTACACCATGTGTGGATTTATGCATGTGATGTACACTATGTTCATGTGTACGTGATTGAAGAGGGGAAATGCACTATGTGTTTGCTAGGTGTGGTAACCAATTCAGTGCGTGTACAGAAAGAAAAAATGCAAAAGTAAGGATTGATGAAGGATAAGTATCGATATTTTATTTAAATTTTATTATGCATGTGATCTATGATTCTGACTTCTGATGGTAACATGTGATTTATGATTATGGTTTATGCTGATTTCATGTGATTCATGATTTTAATTTATGATGGTTGTGTTTTGAGCTAACCGGTTGTGATATGTTTATTCATGATGATTTGACCAAACAATTAGTTTAACTTGTTGTGACAGGAGGTAAACAAAGTTGCAAGTGTACCTTATTGACGAGCCACCAATGAGGTATGATTTGAATTTATTTCAATTTATTTTAAATCTAATGGAAGCTATGTGCTTGGTACAGTAAATCATGGAAAATTCCTAGGTTGGGTGGTTGGAATTGACTGCAAGAATTAGCAGCAACGATGAAAGGAATTGGAATAGGAAATAATACATTGGTAGAGCATTCAAGAGCAAGGCCATTGTGGGACATCAGTACCCAATAGTGTCCATTGGTTTCCATGAGCATGCTATGACTGATATGATGGTTTTGAGGCAGGGATATGCCTTGTTTTTTGGACCTTTTGATGTGAGGAAACCTTGCCAAGGGAGAGGTCGCCCGAGGGACTATGTAGAAGAGAAGAGGATTCCTGCAGAACTTGGAAGGTGTGTGACTTCATGAAAGGGGGTGACTAGATTGCCCAAGGGACTATGTAGTAGAGAAGGGAAGGTTAGGGATGGATTTGTTTTGGTCATTAGCATTGCCAAATGGAATCAGATGCACATTGGGAGTGTGCCCTGGAACAATGAGTCTGTAATTGTTCACTGAGAGGACAAGTGATGCAAGATTGTAGCGCTAGACATTGGATGCAGTTTGACTTTGGCAACAGATTTTGGGCTTCCTAGAAAGGAGGTGAATCTTGGTATTACTTTGAGGGTGGAGTTGTGAGCCTTTGGATTCACTTGTTGTGGATGCATGCAACATATCCTTTTATTTGTTGGTTGAGCAAATATGCATATGTCTATATGTGTATATGTGTATATTATTGTAAATACTATATTGAGTTGGATTCATAAAGCTCCATAGACATTATGATTATTTGTTGTTTGAAGAAAATGTGTATAAGAATATATGTGGTTATCGTAAATGCCATAATGAGCTATGTTATCAAGCTCCAGTAAACGGTATGTTTTTCATGTTTTAGTAGTGGTCATGGTAAATACTACAATGT
Source organism: Pinus taeda (assembly GCA_000404065.3). Taxonomy (NCBI): domain Eukaryota; kingdom Viridiplantae; phylum Streptophyta; class Pinopsida; order Pinales; family Pinaceae; genus Pinus; species Pinus taeda. Next base: position 155,610 of record APFE030534664.1, on the reverse strand, counting down.
GCTATGTTATAAAGCTCCATGGGAAGTATGTTTTTCTTTCAGCAGTCTTGTTGGTTGTAGGTGTCATAGAATGATGAGGACAGTGTTCCCCCAAGGGGGAGGGTTCTGTAAAAGACTTAGTTAAAAATCCATGTTAAAAAATATAATACCAAGGTCATGGGAAACGTATTCCAAGATTAATGGTGGGAAAAATATCCTGGTGGGTGTTCATTTCAGTTATTATGACTAAAGGAAAATGGAAAAGGCTTTGGAAACGAAAAATGGCATTTTTTGGAAATTTATTTATGAAAATAAAGGAGATTAGGAGAAAATTAAGGTGAAAGGTCACAGGTTTCATGAGAGGAGGAAAATGAATGAAAAATAATGGAACTTTAATAAATTAAAGGCCTCATTGATAAAAAGGCTTCTGAGGATCAGTTGGTAGCTTTTTTTTCAGTTCACTTTGGAGTTATCTCGCTATTATCTCTCTCTCACACTCTTGGACACTTAGAGTTTTCTTGGATCACTTCAACATTGGATCAAGAAAGCAAAGAAGGCAAAGGAAAACAAGGATCAAGAAAGGAAGAGCAGGATCTAGCAGCTACGAAGGGATTATTTGCAGGTATCGATTTGCATGTGTGATTTCCATGCTAGTGTTGGCATGCATTGTTATGCATATGTGTTATTGGTTTTCTTGTTGTCATAGGCTTGGGTTTTTCTAGGTGTGATAATGTTTTTCAAGCCAACCTTGCCAATTCTGGATAGCCTTGAGGTAATTTCTTCTCATGTTTTGGTGGACCTGGATTGCCGAATGGATTTGAAGTTGAGTGAGGTGGATCTCTAAAAGGAAGAACACATGGCCTAGTGATCCCTGAACTGAAATGTGGATTTTAGTAAAGTCACAACCTAGTAACCCTTGAACTAGACTCTGGGTTACAGTAAAGCCAGATTTTTTGTTGCCTCGGTGGGCCTAGGTATCCTCAACCTATGAATAGCTAGATATACAATAAATATTAGCGGTGGGTGCCCTTGATCAGGCCTAGGAATCCTTTGTCGATGAATGGTGAGAGATACGGTAAATCCTAGAGGGTGGTGTCCTAATTATGGCCTAGTGATCCCTGAAGCAAACTATGGATTACGATAAAGCCTAGGGACTAGGAGAGAGTAAAATTCCTCACAGTATAGGTGGAGAAATCTAGTGGAATGCATGCTCATTTGGTTTTTTTTTTTTTTATGTCCCACATTCATGTTGGGAATATGGCACGGGGGTGATTCGTTAAGAAAATATTTGGTTCGGCCAATATATGGTTGGGTGGTTCGTGGAAGTCCGAAACCCAGTTTCTTTTTGCATTGATTAATAAGAGTTCCTTCTCCTTGGTATTGCATGTTTAAATGTATTGGTTTATATGTGTATTCTATGGCTATTGTATCCTTATTACTTTTGTTGTTTATACGCTAGTTATGAGTATGTTTTATGATTGTGATTATCTATGGCTCTCATTATGTTTTGATTTATATATCAATGAACAATGAATATATCACCTAATAGATGATAATGCAAATAATTTGATAAGGCATCAATGCTTCTTAGTTATTTTCAGATAAGTATGAAACTCCTATTCTTAGATTTGTTGTTAAGACCTGTAGAATACATATTTGTGACATGTTTGAAGAAATTACTGTCATGATTAGGCTTCGAGAGGTCAATTCCTTGATAAATTTTTGTGTTAGAGGATTTATCTTGGTGTCTTTTATTGTCTTGGAAAGTCTCATCAAGTTTTGGGAAGTGGTATGGAGACTAGCCCTGGAAAGTGGCTTAAATATTGCAGTCTTTGGGACATAACTAGGTGAAAAAGACCACAGTCTCTCCCATACAAGCATTATGGGAGTGAATGTCGGGTTCCAGTCACATTAAGGCCTTGTCATGGGATCGACTGCAGATTTAATTCATTGAAAGGCTAGGTTAAATCTGGGGTTGGGCATGTGGAGTGGTATATTAGCACCCGGGGGTCCTATAGCACTTAAGGGAGTTCTATAAAGTGTTGGTTCATCAGTTCCACTTCCTTAATTGCACTTAGGGAATTTAATCATATCATAGTAACTCTTTGTCACATGTTTACCCTGGTGGACCGGTTTGCTTAGGTAAATGTGGGAGGAGCATTTTACAATTAAATTCCCTCAAGATAAGCTTCTTGAGTTCACTATTATCCAACACATAGATCCTATCCCTAAATATCACCAAACCATCTATCGTGAGATGATAATCCACATCCTACTCACTTGTACTATATTATTATAAATTGTGCTTAAGTTGTTGGTACCTATCATCCTACTGCCCTGCCTACAAGCTTTACTCCTGCAAATCCATATCATATGAACTCATAGCTGCAATGTTATTTACCAGCACTCTTTTGCTAAGAGCATCTGCAACCCTTTTCTACTTCCCCTTAATGTACCTGACCTCAAAGTCAAGCTCACTGAGCGTGGCCAACCATCTAGCTTTCCTAACATTCAAATTAGGTTGGTCAAATAAGTATCTCTGCCCACTATGATCACTCATCGAAACAAACCTCGTACCAAGAAGATAGTGCCTCCACATATTCAATAAATGACTGATCGTTTCCAACTCAAGATCATGATTCACATAATTATTCTCATGCTCATTCAACTTCCTTGACTCATAGCATACTACTTGTCCTTCCTACTTCATGACTCCACTAAGTCCCCTCTTGCAAGCATTTGTACATACCACAAACTCTTTATATGGATCGGTAATATTCAAGACTAGATCATTTGTAAGTAACTACTTCAACTACTCAAAACTGGTTGCACATTCCTCTGTCCATTCAAACTCATTTGCTTTCATCTACAAGGATGTAAGGGGATAGGCAATCTGTGAGAAATTCTTGATAAGCGACATGTAATGACCAGCTAATGCTATGAATGACATGACTTCATCCACATTCCTAGGAGCTTCCCATTCCATGATAGCTCTGATATTTCCTGGGTCCACTGCTATACCTTCCTTGGAAACACCATGTCCCAAGTAATGAAATTTTGTCTATAATAAACTGCACTTACTAAGCTTGGCATACAATTGATGCTTTCTCAACACGTCACGTGTTCTGCATGTTCTTCCTCATTCTTACAATATATCAATATATCATCAATGAACACTATCACAAACTTGTCCAGATAAGGATGCAACAAACTATTCATCAAACACGTGAAAGGAACTACAACAAACTCATAATTCACCTACGTGGTTTGGAAATAGTCTTGTAAATGTCCTCTTCTTTGATGTGTACCTAATTATATCCTTCAGATCTCAAATCGATCTTTGAGAACCTTGCTACTCCATTCAACTGATCGAACAAGCCATCAATTTGAGGCAAAGGGTACATGTTATTGATAGTCACCTTGTTTAGCTACATGTAATCAATGCACAACCTAAGAGTATCATCCTTCTTCTTCACAAACAAAACTGGTGCGCCCCAAGGTGATACACTTGGCCTAATATATCCCTTGTCAATAATTTCCTTCGACTACAGCTTTAGTTCCACTAACATTGATGTTGGTGGTACTCATGTTACCAACTCAATAGAAAATTCCACTTACCTATGAGTAGGAAGCTCTGAAATTTTTGCTTGGAATACATTTTGAAGCTGCTGCAAAACTAGATACCTTTTCAAGGCTTTTGCATCCTCAAAATCCTTATGTTTGTCACTGGAAATATGCACTACAAACAATAGACACCCTTTCCTGTAACTGTTCTTTTCCTACATATCTATAAGAATTCTTACTGATGTAGGTTTGTTCTTTCTCTACAAGATTCTCTTCTCCCCATCATCATCCAAGCGTTCAATATCCTTCTTATAAAAATCTACCTTAGTCGTACGTAGTTACATGATCTAGATTTAAACAGGAATGCAATAAATTACAAATATAACCATAAATACAAAGATGCAATAGAAATAACACTTCACTTCATTAATATCAAATACTGAAATATGCTTACAAATAGAATGGAAATAACGCTAGCTCAGGCGATGGTAGCTTATCTTTGAGAAGATATGTGGTGGCTACATGCCTCTGAACTATGTTACAGTGAGGCTCGAAGGCCTATTTATTGTTTATAAACAATGGAAAACCCTAAACATCCAAAAAACCTAAACCTAGGAGATGAAGTGCCAAACTATGGGCCTTGTTTGGGAAAATTGGTACATCAACTTTCGGGGTTGTGACTTTGGCATATGATCTTTGCTTGACATGCACAATACCTCATTAGAAAGATATATCTGAGGACTACAACTTTTGAGTGAGAGACATGGGTCATAGACCCATAATGCTCTCGGTTTTCCCAAATAATGTCGTTTAGGGCCTCAAAATGGCTCTGAAAGTTCAAGACCCAAAAAACTACCAAAAATAGTAAATTGTGCTACAAATAAGGAAACTAAAAAACTAAAAGAAACAATAGTGGGGTGTGACACAGGCAAGTTCCCTAGGTGGACAAAGGCAACCCCTCTAGCCCTAGAGTGGGTATCGTTACAACAAAGGCAATACCAAATCAAATTTCCTTAGAAATTTGATGTCATGAAGGCTTACCTTCAAATCGTCATTCGATGGAGTTCCTATTGTGTTACTCTAGCTTTTGTTCTTCTAATCATTTGTACTTGAAATCAACATATAGAACACAACCACGAACATAATAGAGTACAACAAAAACTATCTACTTTAAGCATCAAGAAGATTCAAGCTATCATTATGCATTTAGACATACGATATAGGAAACAAGTTGTTGATTTGTATTAATATAAATCAAAGTAGAACTTACAACCAAGCCTTGACGTCGTAAGCCTCCTTGAAGGGTCCTGTCAGCATGTCCTTGCAAGCATTCACTCGTATACTGTCTCCCAAAAGATGAACAATTCTCTCTCTCTCCTACCCAAAGTCTAATGCTAGAATACTCTCGTAATCAAGTTAACTCCACTCAAAACCAGCCCAAGCTAAGTTACATGAGCGGCTACTTCCACACTCTAGCAAAAACCCTCTACTCTTACTATTGAATTCTTGGACTTTGAAGCTAGTTGATCTCAGTCATGGAGGAAGTATTTATAGGAGGAGGAGCTTCCATAAAAGATGGAAGAAAGAGCTTATCTCTTTGAGAGGTTGCACAAAAGATGGAACAACTATCGCAAAGGAGAGATGCGAGCTCATCTAATCCAACAACCAATCCTAGGACTTCCCACGAAGCTGTTATACTTCGAAGCTTCGACGAGTTGTTTAAAAAACTTGCCAAAGGTAGCTCATTGTTGGTACAACATAGAGGCAGAGTGAAGCATTCGCTAGGGCTAGTGCAATCTTGGCCATCTTTGTGGGTGGAACAACTATTGTCTAGTGATGGCCCAAAAACATGAGTAAAAAAGGTTCTGCTCGAGGAGAAGTAAACTGAGATATTCTTCTTAAGATGATAAGGAAGACCTTGACACATAATTTGCAACATGACATAAGGCAAATGTCAATAACACGGACTAGTAGTGTCCGAAATCAGGGAATGTAGGGTCGGTGAAAAATTACTGTGTAATAGATGCCCCAAAAGCATGAAGGCTGACAGAGTAGGAGGGTTGAAATGCTTTATGGAGCCATAACTGAAACATAGCATCATCATGGAGAACTTGAAATGCAAGTACAATTAATATCTCTAATACATGAGTACATAGTGAAAGGAAATATATGTGCATAAGGCATGGGAACAACCATCCATAAGATAAGCATTAATGATCTGTGGTATGGACACAACCACCCAATCAAAAGGACAATATGAAAGACTCAGGTTTGGTCACAGCCATCTAATCAAAAGAGTCATGTATACAATCATGAATCAATCTACACATCCTGGACTTGTGTAATCTGAGCCTAGGGCCTTAAATTCCAACCTAATCATGGTATAAATTCTAATATGCAAATAGATGTGCTGAAGTCGAGAATACTAGAAAATCACTTGATTACTGGTCAATGATGTAAACCGTTAACAAGTGCGAGAGAGACCACCAGTAATGTCAATGGTTCTCAAGGTACCATCCAGTACAATCCACAAAGTGTGAAGAATGATTTGAAGTCAAACAGCTGCGAAATCACTCGATCGAAGGCAAATAATAAAAGTCTGTCGTGGAATGCGAAGAACTTGCCATTAAGGCATGCAAGCTCCGAGGTACCAGAAAGGAGTCTCTAGGTCAGCTTCTTGGATAATGAGCTGAAGTCGACAGGAAGCGATCAGTTGAAGGGGGGCCATAATGTTTCCGAAATCAATGACATGAGACAAAGGAACAAGATTAATGTGGATGAGACATAGAATCTGAGGAAGGTGTGTAAGGATACAAACTACAAAAGGTTTAAGCTATTGAACATATCAGCGACACGACTCTGAAGTTTGGCAACATTTTGGTACCAAGGGATCAAAGGTCATGATGATGTAGCAAGGATCAGATGGAATGATTCAAAATGGATAACCCAAAACCCGAAAGGCCAACGATAAAGTGAAGATATCCCAACTTGACATGAAGCAGAAAGAGTTTCGATGTTCAAGAGTGATAAGCTACTGTAATAATTAATACAACCAATAGAATACTTCCAAATTTCCCCCCACCATTTTTGGCGAGTACCCCAATTATTTTTGAAACACAAGCTTGAAGGGGATAGCATATGCTTGTAATGTAAGTTAGTCCTTTAGACAATTTTGACCTAGTCATTGTTTAATGAGCCCTAGGAAGGAGAATCTCGGTCTCATCATAATGACAAGTCCAATGTCGTTAGGGTTTAATGAGTCCGACATAGGTAAAACTCGAAGTCTTTTTCATATTTAGATATTTTGACAAAGACACAGAAAAGAAAACTACAAAGGTACCTTTTCATAAATTTGTCCCTCGAATTTGAAAAGGTGGAAAGAAATACTCAAGGGAACCTATTGACCATGATAGAGCAATGTATACATTTTTCATAAGTAATCTATCCCAGTCTGTAAAAGGGGTAAACTTATACTGGGTAGATGATGCTTTGTAGCCTTTAATGAGTTCAAAGTGACAAGAGCTAGACAATATTTTCGTTTTTAAAGGGTCGGAAATGAGCTGAAAATATACCTCCCATTTTTATTCTCTTTAACAAGTCAAAAAGGGAAAAAATATTTGGCAAGCTTTTCATTTTTTATGAGTCAGAAAAGAGCTTAAAGGTGACTCGTCCTACAAGAAAGAGTGGCATAAAGGGTAGAAACTGGTTCTGGCAATGGAGGAACTGCTCCAAACATGTAATGTTCAAGAGGTTGTGGTCCCTCATGAATGGAAAGCATATGATCAACCAAAGAGATGGTGGCAATGGGATGAAACAACCAAAGCTCATCTAGCTGATAAAAATGGTAATCACGAGATGTAAATCGGGTATGGGTTCATTTTTACACAAGCTTGAACCATGGAGAACTCTACTTGGATTTGGTTTCATGTTTACACAAGCTTGAAACAAAAAAATATGCTTTCTAGAAGTTCTAATGCCCCCAGAATAATGACTCAAATTGAGGTACATGCCCCCCCAAGCTTCATTTCATTCAACTGGGTGGATGGAATTAAGGTTCACTTTCGAGATCATGGAAAGACTCGATTGGGATTTTATGAGATCTTAATCAAAGACTCAATTTGGAAAAGGGAGTTGTTTCATTTTTTAATGAGAACTATCCTCATAATCCTTGTTTCATTTTTTCACAAGCTTGACACAAGACAAGGAACTATGCTCCAACTTTTTGTTTCATTTTTTAACGAGGTTGACACAGCACTAGGAACTCTCCTTAGTCATCTTGATTCATTGTTTAACGAGGTTGACATAGGACCAGGAACTATACTTAGACATCTATACATGGACCATATGAGAACATGGATCCCAAGAGGTCTTCACTAGATAGAAGGACCATACTCTGGGAGGAATACATGTCATTTCGTACCAACGACAGATCAGGTTCTAATGCCGCCAATACATAATGTACTATACCATCTATGTGATCATCAGCAGATGCGAAGATGGAACAGGTAGCCATATAATTGACCTGTGGCGAGGAAGATACTACTTGCAAACAAGATCCGATAGAGGACGATGGTTGTAAAGGAGGTGCCTGGTGACCAATGAATGACAATTGGTCAATAGTCATAATTCTTCCTTCGTGGGGAAAACAAACCACATGGAAAAGCGAAGAAACAAGAGCTCCCATGACATAAACATAGTCGTATCCAAGGAGGAGATTGAAATATAACAGACCTTGGACTACCATCATGTCTATATAGATGGTCTTTCCTCCCAAAGTAATAGGGAACTGCAGAAGGATCCCTAAGGGTTGACTAGTTCCTTTGTTGAAAGCCTACATATTTTGGGTGATAGGCACAAGTTGTGGGGAACCAAAAGCTTGCCAAGTAGTAGAAGACATGATGCTAATATACACACCTTCATCTAATATAGTGCCCAGTACTACCATATTATAGGCTTGTATTGTAATCTAGAAAGGCACATAAGATGGGAGGCAGAAAGCAGTCAAGTGACTCCAATCAAAAGAAATGACAAAACTACTTGGTGGGGGTATCATATGATTGCCCTAATGCTCTGCAGGAATATAAGAAGGGATCTCCTGAACAACTATGATGAGAGGATCATTCTTTGATTCATGAGAATCCGAGGAGACGAGAAGAACATGAGTGGTATGATCACCACTCTCTTTTGGAATAGAGTGACAACTGGTGGTGAAACCAAGTCGACACTCTCTCCTACCAATGGTTGGTTCGAAACAGACATAAGAGAGTCAGGCATAGGAAGAGTAGGATGATAAAGAGATGAATCCAAGTCAATCTCTTTACCAATCGGGGGAGGTTTAGAAGAAAGCCTCTATTAACCAATAGGAAGTTGGGGTTGAGGAGCTGTAAGGTTTTACAAAACTTTGGAAGCTTTATCCATAAGAGGACAAAGGTGAAGAAGATGCTCTCCTTCACATAGCCTACATGGGAATCTAATCTTCCATTTCTTCTTACCATTTCTAGCCAAGAGTGCAACATCAACATGATCTTTAGAGGTCGATGGGGATGGTCGATCCAGACTTTGAGACCATACCTCTAAGACTCTAGGAATTCCAGGACAGTCTCAGAGAACATGGTCACCCTTACAGATCCTGCAAGGCAATTTCACCTTCTGTGGAGGATCAGAAGCTTTGACAATAGGAGGGGCATTTGGAGTAACAGCCACACAGTCGTCCCCTTGCTTATCTGACTTCTTCTTCTTCTTTGTCTTCTTCTTCTTCTTCTTAGCCTCCTGGTTACTAGATTTGAAACTTTCACCAGACGAAGTAAAAGAGGAAGATGAAGAAATATGGGAAGAAGGTGATGGGTCAACCTTAGAATCATCATGGAATGATTCAAATTATGGAGATGGCAGGGCAGGAATTGAGACACTCGGGATCAATAAGGTCGAAAATAACCAAACAGGTAAACCAATAATTAACCCAAGGAGGGACAACATTGCCATATAAGGAGCACCAGCATTTCGAAAGGAAGGAAAAGGACAAGGATTCCCTTCCGAGGGGAACCCTTGACTGGTAGACTCTAGAAATGTTGCCATTGGAATCGACTCTAAAGAATTACTAAGGAAGTCAACTTTTACCAGGAATATTTCATGGGAAGTTAATTTTAGAACACTAAAACAAAACTTTTCCTTTTCATGTTTTAAGAGTCGAGAAAAGGATGAAAGGTGACTCTATCACTTTCGATTTGAAACGAGCTCGAAAGGAAAAGTGCTCGAATGGTCCTTTTACTTTTAAAGAGTTGAAAAGGAATGAAAGGGATTGCTCTGTAACTCTAGGCAAAAGGTTTACTAGACAACCGTGAACTGCAGAATACCTCTTGGCAAACTAAGAAGTACGAGTAGTCAATCTCCTAGAATGTTGTGTTCGGTGTATCATGTTTGCAAGGCGGTCGACATGGTTTCTAGGATAACAGGATTGCAAACTAGTGGGATCTCTCATCATATACACAATGGTACAAGGAGCACAAGTCCGTACTAGCACTTACTGAATCACAAAAGGAGGAATCACCCAAACTTAGTGAAAACAACAACCACTAGGCTTAATGACATCGGAACATGTCTCGAGCCTAGACCTATAGATATAAGCATTAAGTTTCAATGCGTCCTTAGGTTAATTCAATATATTTTAATAGTTTATCTTGAATTAGATCTCAGTTCCAAGCCCCTACCCAATGTATCTTCAAAAACTCCAAGAATGCAACTAAATGAGAAAAGATCCCATTTCTTTTCAATGAACAACTAACTAAAGAAAAGTGAGAGGTTCATTTCAAAACAATCAAAGCGACAAGCAAGCAAATGAAAGAATAGTACTTTTCATCATTTCTCAAGCAAACCAACCAAGAGGAAAGAGTTATGCTTCTATCTAATTAAGAAAATGAAAAATACATCCTTTGCTTTTCAATGTCTAAATGTCAATAATTTACTAATGCAAAATATTGTTTTCATTTACTAATGAAAAATGAATGCAATATTTTGATTTTTTCAAATAAAGGACAAGCAACCAAATGCAAAACCCAAAACCATAATAGTTTTAAGCCTTTTTGAATGAGATCACCCATTGAATGAAGATAAATAATTTACTCTAAAATGAATCAAAGACTTAAAACCAAGCAGATGTTTCCTTTTGCAAAACTGGAAAGCTTTTCTCATTGACCAGGAAGCAATGTAATCTATTCCAAGTGAAGGAAGGAAACCAAACGAACAAGCCTTGAAATATTTGGTAACCAAACATCACATACCAATCAGGAAGATGAAAAAATAATTAATAAAGAGAAGCCTCAAACTAAGCAAGGGGTTGTGCCAAACAGCGTCCAAAGATCAAACGAAAAAGTAACCCAAGAAAACCAATGTTTCAAGAAACCCTAAGGCAAATAGGCCACATAGTTCGAATGAAGAAGTTTCAATGGAATGGAACTCGAAATCAATATATCCTAGTAATCAAGAATTTGACACACAATGAAAGGCAGAAGAGAAGTTCAAAAGATAGGACACACTGGCCAATCAGCAAGCAAAACCTCGAAATTGAAACCTACAGGAATCATCGTGAGAATAAAATGGACAACATGCGTCGATAGTAAAACGTCACACCTCCCTACTAACAACTTGGAAACATCATCACTGAAGTACACCAGTTAATAGTGTTGAGCTAATTTTAGATCTCTTCCTGCTTCTGAGGCGACTTAAACACACCAAACAACGCAAGGCACACCTAAGCAGATAATGAAAGTGTGACTATCTTCATCATTGTCACAAAATAAACTACGACGACCTTAAAACAAAGAAAAAAGTTCAAAAACTAGCTGAGGGAAGGCCAGACCTATCACTCATGACAAAGGGAAGACTACCAGGAGTAGTCAAAACAACCCAGAACATGAAAAATCCATCCCACTTGTAAAGGAGACAATAAACCAATAACAAACTCAACTCAAAGGACAAAAAACAAATCAAACTCCCCAGTGGAGTCGCCAACTTGTGACACACACAAGTTCCCTCTATGGATAGAGGTAACCCCTCTAGCCCTAGAGTGAGTCTATTCACAGCAAAGATAATACCAAAGCAAATTTCCTTAGAAAGTTGATGTCATGAAGGCTTACCTTCAAACTGTCATTCGATGGAGTTCCTATTGTGTTGTTCCAACATTCATTCATCTAATCATTTGTACCTAAAATCAACATACATAACACAACCACGAACATAATAAAGTACGACAAAAACTATCTACTTAAAGAGTCAAGGAGCTTCAAGCTATCATTACACATTTAGACATATGATATAGGAAACAAGTTATTGATTTGTATTAATATAAATCAAAGTAGAACTTACAACCAAGCCTTGATGTCATAAGCCTCCTTGAAGGGTCCTGTCAGCATGTCCCTGCAAGCATTCAATCGTATATTGTCTTCCAAAAGATGAACAACTCTCTCTCTCCTACCCAAAGGCTAATGCTAGAATACTCTAATAATCAAGTTAACTCCACTCAAAACCATCCCAAGCTAGGTTACATGAGAGGCTACTTCCACACTCTAGCAAAAACTCTCTACTCTTACTATTGAATTCTTGGACTCTGAAGCTTGATCTTGAAATGGGGCTCTTAGGCTTCTTTTCTAACTTACAAGAACCTCTCCCACTTCCAAAGCTTCTAATTTTACCAAGTCTTAATTATTAACCAATGCAGAAATAATAAATGCTTGAAAATATGGGTGTATGCTTGTATTTGTTTTCAACTTGTTATTTACTTTAAAATCTATTGTTTGTGCTGATATGGGGAGGTGCTTAAACTAATATATATATGCATATAATAGTAGTGAAAGCAGCAATACAAATAAACACATAAGGCAACGGTATAATATGGAGTTCACCCAGATACCTTTGGCTACGTCTCCTTGAGCTCTAATCAACTGGATTAGGCTTTCTCGGATTATAGCAATAGTTATTTTACAAGTGCCTACACTTAACTCCAATGTTTTACACAGGAACATTAGGCTCAGAACCCCATCTCATCCCTTGGCTCTTGGAGCTCTTCAGCTTTCTAGCTCTGGCTCTTGGCTCTGGTTCTTTCTCTTGCTTTGGCTGTCGCTCTAAGTCTAGCTCTAGCTTTGTGGCTCGGGCTCTGGTTCTGGCTCTTAGCTCTTGCTTCTGGCACTCACTCTGGCTCTTAGCTATGGCTTCTCTAAGCTCTTTCTCCTAGCCTTTTCATGCCTCTGTGAATCGCTCCACCTCCAAGCAATTCCAACAACAATATGCTATTGTCAATTGAGCTCTTTGGCTTTTCAGCTTTGCCTCCAACCTCTAGTGGCTCTACCTATTACAGTGATCTTGGCTCTATTTTTTCTGCTTCGAGGTCTACTTAATGCTTCCAAGATGCTCTCTTTTCTCCCCTTTTTACTCTTTATCTGTTCATGGCTTAACACCAATCTGTCTCATGACTATTTTCTTCCTCTCCTGGCTCTTCGGATCGTCTACCTCTTTCTGCTAGAATTCCCTGCTCTACATCATCATCATTGTAACGCTTCACAAAGAGGTGGCCACTTGTCTCCTCATGAGCTGAGCCAGCTCTTCCTTAATGGTTCATTACTTTGGTTACTCTGTGAAATGATTCATCCACCAACTCAGCGGTCCAATCAGACTTCAACATTTATGTGCCGAAGCTTATTTTCTCTGTCAAATCCAATTTCCCATCAAGCGCAATCTCCGTCATTAGATCTGGGGCCTCCAGATCCTACGATTATCGCTCTTATCGCACGGTTGACTTACTTAGACATTAGCCCGCAATGAGAGCGGTTTTCTCTCTCATCCATCAGACACGCGTCAATCAATGTATAGAATCGTTGGGTCCTCTAATAAACCTGCTTACCACCCGAAACACCTCCAATATTCTGCCATTTTTGGAGCGCAGGACCCGCCTTATGTTTCAGCGCTTTTCCCACAATTTCTTGGCTTTCCTTGTGACAGTGTGCTCAAGGCTTTACCATTTCAAGTGGTTTTGCCCAGCGCATCAAAAATAACATCCGTTTTATGGTCTAAGCCTCCTAACTACCATTTTTGCACCATGCATAGTCCTCATGGGCCAACGGTCAATGCGCTTTGACTGAAGGTCCTCATTGCTCTGTGCTGGCTACAAATTGTCGTTGTTTAGAGGTTATTTCTGATAGCCTTTGACATCCACAAGAATTTAAACTCTGGTATGAGTTTTTACAGAGTTTGGGTAGCTTTAAGAGAGTTTAAGGATCCAAATTTGGATCAAATCTAGTTGATCTCAGTCATGGAGGAAGTGTTTATAGGAGGAGGAGCTTCCATAAAAGATGGGAGAAAGAGCTTATCTCTTTGAGAGGTTGCACAAAAGATGGAACAACTATCCCAAAGGAGAGATGCGAGCTCATCTAATCCAACAACCAACCCTAGGACTACCCATGAATTTGTTATACTTCGAAGCTTCGACGAGTTGTTTAAAAAACTTGCCAAAAGTAGCTTGTCGTTGGTACAACATAGAGATAAAGTGAAGACTTGGCTAGGGCTAGTGCAATCTTTGCCATCATTGCGGGTGGAACAATTGATGTCCCGCGACAACCCAAAAACACAATTAAAAAAGGTTCTACTCCAAGAGAAGTAAACTGAGATATTCTTCTTGAGATGATAAGGAAGACCTTAACACATAATTTGCAACATGACACAAGGCAGATGTCAATAACATGGACCAGTAGTGTCTGGAATTAGCGAACGCGAGGTCAGTGATAGATTACTATGTAACATGGGGTTCCAGGTGGAATAGGTGAGTGGCCACAAATATCCACCTAGATCATTCCTCCCCCCTTAGGACGCAATGGTCCCCATTACGTTGAGTTCCTCCATGAGATGAGGAAACTTATGCTAAACTTAGTCCTTGGTGAGCCACTTGCCCTAGTGAAGGAGTTGGCCTTCTTTGACAACTCGATATAGCTGTATCCTTTGTTTTCAGATGTTATTTATCTGTGTGTCCATGATCGAATCAGTTCTAGCTTGTTCCATGCAATCCGGATTTAACTCTGTAGGTCTGATTTGTTCTGCAATGTCTGATGTGTCTAGCAATGGTGGGAAGTATAGTTAAGCCATACACATTTAACACAGGGTGCAAGCCAAGGAATGGGGGAATTCTAAGCTCAAATGCATTGTCTCCCACAACCTTGGTAATGGTGTAAGAACCATATCAAAGTGGTATGAGTTTCCGATAGGATTCGGTAAGGTGTTCCTTTTGCAAATGCAACCAAAATTTGTCACCCACCTAAAACTTGTGTGGCACCTGATGTTAATCATGTCACTGCTTGTACTTGGCATTTGATTTATCTAGAATGTCATGGACCTACTGGCATATGTGTTGGATGTGCTCCATGAAGTTGTTGGCCTTATCGATTTCGGAATGAACATGAACCAAATCTACCTGAGTAGCTACAAATGGGATGGCCACATCAATGGGACATAGTGGCTGGAATCTCAAGCTCACCTAAAAAGGGATGTGGCCAGTCCAGTTGTGGAGAGCCTAGTTATAGCTGTGTTGGACATAGGGGAGGCTCTCATCCCATGTGCATGGATTCTTTGAGTTGTACATGTGCAGAATGTGTACAATCTTGCTGACGACCTCTGTCTGGCCATCAGTTTGGGGATGGAAAGTTGTGGACTTAATGAGGTTGTTGTCAACCATCGACCAGAGATTGGAACAAAATGTACTAAGGAACCTATTATCCTGATCTAAGATGATAGACTGTGGGATCCCAAAGTGTACCCACACTCATTCAAGAAGCGTTTAGCAGTGGCTTCTATTGTGATGTTCTTCTTGCAAGCCACCATAATGGCCATCTTCAAGACTTTGTCGACGACCACAAAAACACAGTCATTTCCATGCATAGTAGAAGGAAGGCCCGACATGTAATCCATGGAGATGGATTCCCAAGGTTGATTAGGGGTAGGCAAAAGAGTGTAGAGGCCTTGCTTCTTGATGGTTGGTTTGGAAATGGCACAGGTAGTGTAGGATCTAATGTACTTCCCGACATATTGTCAAATATTCAGCTAATAGAAATACTTTTACAGTACTACCACCATTTTCTCAACCTCAAAATGCCTAGTGGCCTAACTGTAGTGCACTTCCCAAATCATCTTGGCACACTCGCTTGAAGGAACACAAAGGTGTCCTAGGTGGCATAACAGGGCATCCTGGAGGTGAAAATTTGGAACTTTTTGACCCTCCAAGAGCGTCTGGTATGTGTGAATGAATTCTGGATCGATTTTGTAGAGAAGTGGCCAATCAGAAGTCTCGTGCCCACAAGAGTTGAGCATGGTGGTTAACATTGTGATCAATGGTCAGATGAGGCAATTTACAACATTATTCGTGCTACCCTTCTTATACTTGATATTCAAATGGAACTGTTGCAGGTATGTGGACCACTTCTGATGGTGACCATTCTGCAACTTCCCTTGCGTCTGTATGAACTGGAGGGGTTGGTGGTCTGTGTGGATGATCATTTCCTTCCCCAAAATGTAATTCTTCCATTGTCGACAGGCCTAAACAATGGAATACATCTCTTTTTCATAAGTGGGATACTTCCGAACTGTGTCTAAAAGTGTCTCACTGTGATATGCCACTGGGTGCCCCTGTTGAGTAAGGAATGCCCCAATAACATTGTCATACGCATCTATCTTGATCTCAAATTGTTGTTGCAAGTTTGGTAATGTGAGAACTGGTAGAGAGAAGAGGTGATATTTCAACTCTCTGAATGCCTTCTGTTGAGATTTAGACCAAAATAATTTTTCTTTCACTCCTCCCTTGGTGACTTGACTCAAGGGCCAGGTGATATAAGAGAATCCCAACATGATCCTGCAGTGGAAATTGGAAAGACCCAGAAAGTTTCAGATCTTTGTCAAAGTGGTTGGAGCTGGCCAGTCCTAAATGACTTGGATCTTGGCTAGATCGACATGCACCCCCTATTCATCAATAATGTATCCCAAATACTAAACCTGGGTCATGCCAAAAGTTCATTTCTCCAAATTGGCACATAGCTTGTGTTGTCGCAATGTTCGGAGCACCTGTCGGATGTGGTGGAGGTGCTCTTCCTAACTCTGGCTAAATATCATGATGTCATCCAAGTATACCACTACAAATGAGTTGGTGAATGGCTGCAAGATGTCATCCATCAACCTCATGAAGGTTGTAAGATCATTCATCAACTGGAAAGCCATAAAAAACCATTTGAAAAGGCCCTCCTTGGCTTTGAAGGTAGTCTTCCACACATCAGAGGGTTCGATTAGTACCCGGTGATATCTCGACTTCAATTCGATCTTGATGGAATATTTTTCCCCCTTCAGTTGGTCCAGAAGGTCATCAATCTATGGGATCAAGTACCTATTCCAGAGTGTGATCTTGTTCAGCGCCCATTAGTCAATACAGAGTCTCCAAGTCCCATCCTTCTTCTTTACTAACACGATCAGGCTCCCACAGGGTGATGAACTCGGCTAGATGTGACCATTTTGTAGCAAATCGTTAATTTTCCTCTTGATTTCGTCATTCTCCAGAACAGAGCGCTGATAGATTGGTCCATTTGGTAGCAACACACTTGAGGAGTGCTTGACCTGACGGTGTAGAGGCACCCCTGCGAGGGAGGTGAAGATGTCCTCGTACTCCTCAATGACCTTGTCCATCTGTTTTTGTCATGTGAAGGGGCTCTTTCTATAGTTTTTTGTCACCATCTTCTTCTTTCCCTAGGGACGTATCATCAGGAAAAATAATTTCGTATTTTTTGAAATGAACTTACTACATTGTTTTGTAGTAACCAAAGAGATGGTGGTAGGTAGTGCTACCTCCTATATCCTGTGCAACTTATTTCCCAAAGTAACAATAACAGCACGAGGCCTTGACTCATACACAACATGTCTCTTCCATAAGTATGGTTGGCCTAATAATACATCACAAACAACAAGGGGAGAAATGTCACATAATGCCTCATTTGTGAAGGCCTTGATGTTGTATGGAAGGCGACACTACTATCTCACGCGAAGATCCCATCCTTGTTGAAGCCACCCAATGGTGTATTATTGTGCATGTGCTGCAGTTGGTAAGCCCATCCGCTTCACAACCTCTGCCTCCTTCTAGATCTTTGAGGTGGCAATGATGGCATTGGGCTCCGCATTGATAATTTGCTTCCCTTTTTCATTCCCCTTGTCGGGTTCTAACTCAAAGTTGGAACATGCATCTAGCTTTGAAGCATTTAGCTTAGCCACCAGTGACTACTTGGCTCGACACTCACTTATGTTGTGAGTGGAGCTCTTATGGAACTTACACCACCTTCCCATGTCCTTCTTCGGCTTCACGGCATTATTCTTTTCTTGCAACTTTGGTAGGTTGTCTTGGGATGTCCCACTTTGGCTTTGTCCTTTGTTATGTGGTTTGGGGGAACCTTTTCCTTGCTTCATATTTGCAGATCCAAAGTCTTGATTCTCCTGTTTAAACTTTTGCGCGATCTTGATGGCATATTGGTATGTCATTCTAAGTGAGGAGATGGCTAAGAATTCCATCTCATCTTGGATGTACCTATGCATGTAGTCATGATACTTGAGAACCAAATTCTTCTCAGAATCCTTGACACCCAACTTCGTGCGAAGGGTATGAAAAACATCAGTAAACTCTGGCATCTCTTGGTCCCTTCCCTATTGCAGCATTGTCCACTTTATGTATTTATTCTCATAGCTTCCGACATGGTAGTACTACTCCTTGATGGCATCACAAAATGATTTCCAAGTGGGTGCGACTAAAAACAGTGAGTTCATACTTTCATCCTTCTGCTCACAGTAGGTTTCCCACCAGTCCTTGACGTGGGGGGCTATTTTGAGAAGTGCAAAAGTGTTTTCCCGGCTAGAAAAATCATGAATGGAAAAATATCCTTCTAGCAAATTTAACCATTTATCTATGGCATCTACATCTACATGACCCTCAAATATAGGAATGTCAAAGTTCACTTATACCTTAAAGGGTGTGGCACTTCTAGAGTAGCTGTTAGTAGTAGATGTGTTGCCCTTGGGTAGACGGTGAAGGATCTGGGAAAAGTTGTCCATCACCGTGTTCCTTTATCGCTCAATGGCTTCTTCAAGAAAGATTTTGATAGGGTGACCTGCCCCATCATCTTTCTTTTCATCCACCATGGGAGGGTGTCGGGATTTGCAAGGATGGTCTTGCAAAGGTTCGACCAGTTAAAGCCCTAACTCCTTATATCTTAACCTTGTTGGGGACATGCAAAGAAAAATTGAGAAAGAGTAGACTACTCTGATACCACTAATCCAGATATAAACAGGAACACAAGAAATTATAGATATAGCCATAAATACAAAGATTCAGTAGAAATAACATTTCACTTCATTAATATCAAATATTGAAATATGCTTACAAACAGAATAGAAATAAGACTAGCTCAGGCAATGGTAGCTTATCTTTGAGAAGAGATGTGGTAGTTACATGCCTTTGAACTATGTTACAATGAGGCTCAAAGGCCTATTTATTGTCAAGAAAGAATGGAAAACTATAAAAATCCAAAAACCTGACCCTAGGAGATGAAGCACCAAACAATGGGCCCCGTTTGGGTAAATTGGTACATCAACTTCTCGGGGTCGTAACTTTGGCATACGATCTCTATTTGATGTGCACAATACCTCGCTAGAAATATCTATCAGAGGACTACAACTTTTGAGTGAGCAACATCAATGTATGACCCATGTTGCTACTGGTTTTCCCAAAAAACATCGATAGGGCCTCAAAACGGCTCTGAAAGTTCAGGACCCGAAAAGATCCCAAAAATAGTAGATTGTGCTACAAATAAGGAAACTGGAAAATTGAAAGAAACAATAGTGGGGGTCTAGGTGGAATAGGTGGGTGGCCACCAATATCTACCTAGATCATTACAACCAATCCATACGCAAAATCATATTGTATGATCCCAATGGAAGCACATTTAGATGCGCTAATGTAGACATACCATTCAGCTCAAATGCATAAGCTATTACCCAATGATGAACTCTTTCCTTAGTACCTGTAGCTAACTATAACAATCAAGATGCTTCATGCTCTTCTTTCCTCAAACCAAACTTATCCACAAGGCCAAGATTAACATAAATTTAATTAGATCTAGGGTTAATAAAAATGGAAACAACTCAATCATAGAGCTTACCTTCCATCTTAATAATAGATGTTTGGTGATCTGAATGCTTGTTATAAAATTTTGCATAGATATGAGGAATTCTCTAGTCCACATCCCCAACTTTCTATGCCTCCTAAGCACTATAGATTTGAGGTTTTCCACCCCGATACAATGAACAATCCTTCTTGCGATGATCTTTCCTACAAATCCAACACTGCAATGATTCTCTACCACAACCCTTATTCTGTTGCTCTCTAAGCTGAGGTCCATGTCCCTTCTCAACTACATTCAACTTCTTGTAAGGAACAACATTTTACTTCTCACCTACATCCTGAGGTCTTGCTTGCTTTAGTGGCCACTTTCCTTTAGTCTTGTGATTGCCTTTCCAATCATGCTTAGGCTAGGAATTGCACTTCGATTTCTCATAACAGTGCTTCAATTTCCCAATGACTGATCTAGACTTATTAAGTAACACAGCAAAATATATAAATACCCATATATATAGAGATGCAGCAAAAATTAAACTTCATTTTATTAATATCAAAGAACTAAAATATGCTTACATACAGAAATAAAAATAAATTAGCTCAGGTGATGGTAGCTTATCTCTGAGAAGAGATGTGGTGGCTACATGCCTCTGAATTGTGTTACAATGAGGCTCAAATGCCTATTTATTATTGAGAAATAATGGAAAACCCTAAACATCCAAAAACCTAAACCTCGGAGATGAAGCACCAAAACTGTGGACCCTGTTTGGGTAAATTGGTACATCAATTTCCCGGGGTCATAACTTTGGCATACGATCTTCGTTTGGCTATCATTATACCTCATTTTTAATATCTCAAAGAGGAGGCTAAAAAAAACAAATAAACCCATTTGGAACTTTTCCAATATCTTCATTTTCCCTAAAAAATGTCTTTTAGTCCCTCAAAATGACTTTGAAATTTTTAGACCTGAAAAATTGCCAAAAATAGTAATTTGGGCTATAATTAAGGAAATTGAAAAGAAACAATGGTGGGGGTCCAAGTGGAATAGGCATGTGGCCACCCATATCCACCTGGATTAGACTTCCTCCAATGATTGAGGCTCATCATACTCAATCAGATCCTTGAATGCTAATGGCAGTCCACTCATAAATCTCTAAAATTTTGTCTTCTCATCTTTGAGGTGAGGAACATACCTCAACAAATCTAGGAACTTAGACATGTACTCCTCGTTTGTTATATATCCCATCTTTAGCTCATAGAACTCCTTAGCCTTACAGTCATAGTATCTCTTGGGCAAGTATTTCTTCCTGAAGAGTTTTTTGAACTCATGTCAACTCAACTCCTCTGTCCTAATATCTCTGACATACTTTAGGTATTCCCACCAAATGTTCGTTTTCCCTTTCACACTAAAAATAGTTATCTTGGCTTTCATGTTCTATGTATAATCATGCAGCTCAAAAAAATTCTTCATTCCAAGCAACCATGCCTCTACATCATCTAGTTTCTTCAAGTCTCCATCAAACATAGGAGGCTTAGCTTTCTTGACTTCATATAGAAAATATCCCCTCTCACTCCTCCTATAGGATGATAGTGATGATGACCATGATACCTTCCTAAACTAGAACTAGAATAGAACTTGTAACCACTGCCTCTCATTTTAGGTGTATCCAAGAACCCACCATCTCTGACTATGTCATCCTTGTTTGACTTGTGCCCTCCATGAGACCTACTATTGTATGCCCCATTAGTCTTGTCCTCTTGTCCATAATTGATTTATGACTATCCCTATCTTTGCAAATTTGATCAACTCTGAAGGATAACTACATTGACCTCTACTTTATTTTCGTGACCCCTAGAAAGCCTTCCATATGACTGAATCCTATCATTATCTTCTTTGCAACTCCTGATCTCTACCTTTAAACTCCTCAAAGTATCTACTATGTCAAGAGAGTACTCATATTTGTGTTGCTCATATTATCTATAAGGAGAGTCTTGTGAACTATAATCCACCATTTTTGTAGTCATCTTTGATCGTCTTCTTCTTCCTACAAACATACCATGTTAGATAACCAAATATAAACATAATCAACATACCTTACTGAAGTTCAAGGGAGGCTATCTCGTCTGTAAAATTAGTCCATATTAGCACAATACATATATATACACAATCATATAAATATGTTGTCATCATGCATGATAACATTAACTGCATACAATGAACTCATGCACAACAACTATAACCATGACAATGCATGCATAAAAACATGCATATATGCCATCCAGTCCAAGTATTTAAACAATGTTCTAACACCAATCTGTAACACCGCCTTCCCACATTTACCCACTTTCACATGCCCTTCAAGTAAATGTGAAGCGAAGTGTCACTATAACATGATCTGACCACCTAGCTCCAACTAAGGAAGTGGGGCCTACAACTAAGAATTTCTTACCACAAAATAACATCCTACAGGGCTTACATGATACTCATGGGCCAAAGAACCAACCTAGGTGACCAAACCTTGAGCTGGATTATTTTTTCACAGACCTAGATAGCCACCCGCATGCACAAGCCTGCAAGATTATGATTATAGGGCTCCAAATAAACACATGACATTGCTCCCATGCAGTTATAGCCCAAAATCCTCAGTTCAAAGGGTGTGATCTTGATATCCAAGCCACAATTCCAAGCCAACCTCCATACCACTGCCCATAACTTCCTAAGGCTCTCTAGAATGATAAATGACTTAATGGCAATGTTATTGATACAAAACTTGAATGAAAACTTGAACTAACCAGGCCTAACCATGGCAGTCATTTCATCAAACATATGGTGAACATGTAAGCTACAAGTCATGAATGCACATCTGATCATAGCAGTTTGAAACTTACCTGCGAATTACTAAGAAGGTCTAATTCCCTCTCATAATATTTGCTATAAAACTTGTTAGACCATGCATTAATTAACCATCAAATACTTATCAAGTCCTAAACAAGTCATAGTTATAGCACATTACATATCCATGCTTATAACCAACATATAACCAAATTATTAACTATGACATAATGGCCATGAATTCATCATAATAACAATTACAAGTGATCATAAATTACAATAGAAAAATATCTCTTATTAATTGATGCAAAAACCAACCAAGTTGTTAGAAAAATTATATATTACAGAGCAATGGAACACATAAAATATTGCAGAAATACAAACACAGAAAATGCATAAAACAAGAGAGACACAAATTTACATGGTTCACCCAGTTTGGGCTACGTCCACGGAGAAACAACCAATCCTTCTTGTTATATTATCTAGCAAACTGAAGAGATACAACCTACAACAAATCCATTGTAACACCCTCTTCACTCTCAATCTCCTCTCTCTTCTTCACTCAGAATACAAATCTACATAGACGCAATACAATTCCCTCATATATAGTGAGGGGTTGCCTTATAGGGCCAAAAACCTTAAACTAAACATAACTTCTACTATCAAATCATTCGCCTAATGAACGGCCCAGATTGACTATAAATTACTAGACTTTTTCAAGGTAATTTTACATTTGTTTTTAGCTTCAGCGGCATTGCCCCCGAACCCCCATCGGGGGACCGACAACCCCCAAACCCCCATGTGGGGGACAAGTCCCTCCTGTACCCCCCCGCGTGGAGGGGTGTACAATATTCCTGGGGTATACATTCAGCTGAGACCTTTGAATACAAAAGATAATCAGGCTCCACACCCAACAATCTCCCACTTGGAGACTGATTATAGCAACTCCACCGCTACTTCATTTGCTAGGCAATGACTCCACTTTGGACCTGGTTGTTTCTCATCTTATTCATCATACTTGAAGACAAATTGAAACTGAGCAGATTCTCAGTTTCTCCCTGGTTACTACTTTTGTTAACATATTTGCAAGATTTTGGCTAGTGTGTATCTTTTCCAACTTCAGCTGCCCATCTTCCAGTGATGATCGTATGAAATGGTATTTAAGTTGTATATGCTTAGTCTTGGAATGAAATGCAAAGTTATTTGCAAGATGTATGGCACTTTGGATATCACTATATAACCTGCCCAACTCCTGCTTCTTACCCAATTCATCTAGAAACCTTTGTAACCAAATCATTTCTTTACTAGCCTTTATAGCAGCAACATACTCTGCTTCAGTTGTTGAAACTGCAATAACACTTTGGATTTTTGAAACCCAACTGACAATTGTTCCACCTACAGTAAATACATATCCTGTAACGCTCCTCTTGTTATCTCTATCACCTGGCATATGTGCATCAACATATCCCTATAGAGCAATGTTTGAAACACCAAAGCATAATGCTTGATTTGTGGTACCTCTCAAATACTTGAGAATCCACTTCACCGCCATCCAATGTTCTTTTCCTAGATTGTTCATGTACCTACTTACAACTCCCACTACATGTGAAATATTAGGCCTTGTGCAGACCATTGCATACATTAAGCGTCTAACTGCTAATGCATATGGAACTCTAGACATATAATCCATTTCTTCCTGAGTCTTGGGACACGCCTCCTTACTTAATTTGAAATGGCTAGCCAAAGGTATACAAACTAGCTTTTCATCCTGCATATTAAACCTTTTCAACACCTTTTCTTTGTACTCACTTTGAGACAATGTTAATTTGTGATTCTTCCTGTCTCTAGTTATTCTCATACCAAGGATTTGTGTTTCAGCACCAAAATCCTTCATTGTAAGTGAGTTTGCCAATTTTATTTTGAGCACATTTATCTCCTGCATGTTGGAACCTGCAACAAGCATGACATCTACATACAATAAAAATATAATATAGCTGCCATCATTTTTCCTTTTGAGATAAACACAATGATCATAGTGACATCTAGTATAACCTTGTTCAAACATAAACCTGTCAAATTTTAGATACCACTGCCTTGGAGCCTATTTTAAGCCATACAATCTCTTCTTCAACTTGCACACTAGTTTCCCCTTCCCTTTTACCTCATATCCTTGTGGTTGCTGCATATATATCTCTTCCTCCAAATCCCCATGGAGAAAGGTTGTCTTCACATCTAATTGCTGAGGATGCAAATCTTCAACTGTTACTAGACTTAAAATAGTTCTGATTGAAGTCATTTTAACAACAGGAGAAAATATTTCATCAAAATCAATACCTTTCTTCTGTGCAAACCCCTTCACCACATGTCTAGCTTTGTACCTTTTTCTACCTCCATCTTCTTCCTTCAACTTGTAAACCCATTTATTTTGTAATGTTGTTTGACCTACAGGCAACCTGACTAAGTCCCAAGTCTGGTTATGTGCTAAGGAGTCCATCCCTTCTTTCATGGCTTGCTCCCACTTCTTCCTGGTTTCTACCTGCACTACTTCTTCATAACATTCTAGTTCACCAGAATCAGTCAACAGTAAATAGTATAATGAAGGAGAATATTGTTCAAGGGGTCTACTTATCCTGGTAGATCTTCTAACACCACTTTCAGGTGTTTGAAGTGCTTGTTGTTGTTGTGGTTTTTGTTCTCGTTGTTGATCATTATGATTTTCAGGCACCATCACTTTTCCTGTGATATCGTCAAGCACTGTGTATTCTCTGTTTTCTTTTTCTTGTTTCCTTTCCTATAGCTGATCCTTATAAAAAAACTTTTCATTGAATATGACATCTCTACTCCTAATGATTTTATGTTTTTCATAATCATAAAACTAATAACCAAAATCATTAACACCATATCCAATGAAGGTACATTTCTTTGATTTTGCGTCAAGCTTTGTTCTATTTTCTTTGTTAATGTGGACAAAGGCTTCACAACCAAAAGTCTTTAAAAAAGAGTAGTTTACCTTTTTACCTGTCCATG
>APFE030534664.1:95853-117790 GCA_000404065.3 Pinus taeda | reverse complement strand
GGGGATTTGGAAGAGGAAATCTACATGAAGCAACCTGAAGGCTTTGCGGTGAAGGGTAAGAAAGAACTAGTATGCAAGTTAAAGAAGTCTCTGTATGGGGTAAAACAGTCACCAAGGATGTGGGATCAGAAGTTTGATACATTTATACGGGGACTTGGCTTCACCAGAAGCAAAGCAGATCATTGTGTGTATTTTAAATTAATTGGTGACCGTGTTATTTATCTGGTCTTGTATGTGGATGATATGTTGTTTGTTGGAAATGACAAAGAAATTATCTAGGATTTGAAGACCCAATTGTCCTCCAAATTCAACATGAAATATCTTGGTGCTGCAAACTAT
Source organism: Pinus taeda (assembly GCA_000404065.3). NCBI lineage: Eukaryota > Viridiplantae > Streptophyta > Pinopsida > Pinales > Pinaceae > Pinus > Pinus taeda. The sequence goes on along the minus strand of APFE030534664.1, from coordinate 117,451 downwards.
ATTTTGGGCATGGAAATTAAAAGAGATCAAGCAAAGAGGAAGCTCTAGTTAAACCAGAGGAAGTATGTCGGGCAATACTGCAGAGGTTTAATATGCAGGATAGTATATCGATGAAGATTCCTATCCCTGTAGGTGTGAGGTTATCTGCTAAACAATGTCCTAAGACACAAGAAGAGGAAGAAGACATGTTCCATGTTCCATATGCAAGTGTAGTCAATAGCTTGATGTATGCAATGGTCTGTACTAGACCAAACATTACATATGCAGTGGGAGTATTTAGCAGGTTTATGTCAAAACTAGGGAAGGAGCACTCGACAGTAGTGAAGCGGGTTTTCAGTTGTGCGTGGCACTAGTGATTATTGTTTATGCTACCAAGGAAGATCAAGATTGGACAAAATGTTGGATATTCATGGCTTTGTTGATGCAAACTGGGTTGGATATATAAATCAGAGAAGATCTACAAGTGGGTATGTGTTTAACCTATTTGGAGGTGCAGTTAGTTGGATGAGTAAGAAACAATCTGTAGTGGCACTATCAACTACAGAGGAAAAATACATGGCAACCACTCATGCAAGCAAGGAAGTAGATTGGTTGCAAAGATTGTGTTCAAGCATGGGGTTAGTACAGGGAGTTATAAGGATAGACTGTGATATACAAAGTGTAATTTTCTTGGCAAAGAACCCCACATATCATTCAAAGACAAAGCACATTGATGTTCAGTATCACTTTGTGAGGGTTATGACAGAAGACAAAAAAGTGTTGCTAGTAAAGGTGGATACTTTGAAGAATACTGCAGATGCATTGAAAAAATATGTGAGCTCTGAGAAGTTCTCTTGGTGTAGAGAGACAATGGGCATTTCAGGGCTGGAAAAATGACTAAGCTCTCTTGTGGCCCCTATGAAAAGAAAACAACAAGTGGGAGAATGTTGGGCTGTGTCATATTCTTTCCATGACTAGCCCACGTAGTTAATCAGGGGATTAGAGGGGGGGTAGAGCCCCCCTTCGTTGCACCAATTGTGTAGCGAGGGGGGGGGGGTCATAGGGGGATTGAGGCATACCCATAACCCCACTTTATGGGGTCCAGGGCAATGCCCCAAAAATTTTTGGTTTTGGACCCTATGTTAGGATGGGCGGACCCACCTATGCTTTTGTGCATGATTTTCGCACATGTTTTTGGACACGATGGTTTTTGGTCCATGGTATTGAACATGATGGTATTGGATGCTTCGACATGTAAAAATATGTATTATAACATTGAAAGGAACATAATGAAAAATCAAGATGGTAGTCTTGGTTTTGGGATCCAGTGGGAAAATCTCTATGTATATGTGTTTTATGTGTTATGCTCTCACATTATTTATTTTTCTGTGTTTTACAATTCATATGTAGGTAATTTTTGTATGGGGTTAAAACCTACATACCGCAGTTGCAAGTTCAATTATTTGTATCTCAACCTTTGTAATTTGGTCCTTCAACCTCTAACCCCCAAGTTTTAGGTTTATAGATTCAATCTTCTCAGGCCATTTTACAACAACTGTTTGTGCCTGAAATCCAACAACCTCAAGCAATTTTACCATTTACTAGAATGACTCAAACTTGTACTGGTTTAATTTATTCACAACCTGGTCAAACTTACATTGGTGGGAAACAATCATTAAATCAACAACCATGGCAGCAACAATATCAACAACAACAATTCCAACAATACCAAACTTATCCTAGACTTGGTCAACAAGCCTATGCTAGGTTTGGTCAACATCGAGCTTACCCAGGTCCTGGTCAACATGCATATGTTGGGTTTAGACAACAAAAAATTTATCATGGTACCCAACAACTACCTTATACCGAATTTTCTCAACAAACTTACCCTTATCAAGGTTACGAGCAACAAATTCCTTATGACGGTATGCAAAGGCCTATTTCCTAGGCAATTCCATCTTACCCTAGTTACGCTCAACCTGACCTCAATCGACAATTTCCTTTTGTCACAACACTTGAATTAACAGATTTAAATCAGCTCACTAATGATCCAATTCTTTATGCACCTTGGTGGTCGGTGATTCCTCATAAATTTCCTTCTGATATTCTAAAGTTCAATGGAAACCCTGGAGAAGACCCATCCAACCATGTTATGACTTTTCATTTATGGTTTTCATCTAACTCCCTCAATGATGATTCAGTTAGACTACATCTTTTCTAGCGAACGCTTACTGCTCCAGTTGCAAAGTGGTATATTGAATTACCACGAACTTAATTTTACAACTTTACATCCTTAGCCACCACATTTCTAACCCACTTCCAGTTACCCACCAAATATGAAACTACAAGGGAACTGTTCACCAACTTTAAATAGACTACTGCTACTCACATTTATGATCATATTCATGAGTGGTGTCATCGTCGTCGAATGGTCCAAACTTATGTTAATGATCAACTTTTAGCTGAGTGGTTTATAAAATCCTTGTTTCCATCTATCACTAAGGATGTGGTTAAAGGAGTACTTGTTACTAAAAAGCAAGTAATTTCTCGTGCCCCATACTTAGACTTGATTTACACCTAGTTTGCCACACTCTATGACAAAATTCCAAATGCACCCAAACCATATTTTACTTTTCTTCCACCTCCATCTAGTAAGGACTATCATGCAGGTGATGGTGTGATTGGTTCTTCAAGTACACAAACAGCAGGTAGACCATTTGGTCAAACACTTGCTATTTCCAATCAAACTTCTAGTTCATCCAATAATACTCCTGCTTTTGAAATAAATGTCGTGTCATATGACAAAGGTAAGAATGAAAAGAAACCTGGAAGCAAGAAAAAGGGGAAAGCTAAAAAGAAACAAAATCCTCCCCCTCAAGAGATATCATCTAATTCCTCTTCCCTGGCTAGGAAAACTCGTTATCCATTTTTAACCTATAATGAGGAGACTTTTATGTGAGACTATCCTCACCGCTTTGAAGTCTCAAAACTTCTTAAGACCTCTAGTGCATCCATTGTGTTGACAAATCCTTTTCCGAATCCGGAGACTTCTTTGGTTGCTACAGATCATGCTTCCACTTCACAAGTGCTTATGATATCCACCTCTAAGCTTAAGATTGATGTTTCGAGGTCTACACGAAGTAAATATTATGGTAATCCATCATCATCGTCGAATAACCAGGCTTCAAATCAACCAAATACTTTGACTTCGACTTCGTCTGATCCTATTCCACCACCCATTGCACCAGAGTTAACAATAAAACCACCTAAAGGAGTTATACATAAGTCTACATTCAACCCTCGAGCTTGGGCAGCGCAAAATTACAATATAGTAGAAGATTTGGCTCAGTCACCCTCGTCTATGTCAATGTTTGAGGTGCTTCAAAACCGTCCCTCCCAAAAGCAGGCTTTATTGTCAGCAATTGGTGGAATTGATCCAATGGATTCCAATCTTGTGGTTTTTAACCATGCAACATATACGCCAAAATTACCAACTCAATTAGCTTTCTTGATCCAAGTAAAGGCTTTGAATAAACTCATTCACTAAACCATTGTTGACGAGGGTGCATCTACTTGTATCATGTCAATGAATTGCTAGAAAAAACTTGGCTCACCACCTTTGTCAAGATCACCTACAACGTAAAAGCTTTTGACGGTCGCACTTATACACCTTGTGGAATTTCGAGTAACCTGTAGATATAAATAGGGGGGGGGGAACTGTAACTATTGAAGTTGAGGTCATTGACGGACCTCTTGACTACAACATTTTTCTAGGAAGACCTTTGGTTTATGCCATGGCTACTGTGGTTTTGACCTACTTTCATATGATTGCTTTCCCTCATAAAGGCGAAATCACAGTAATTGATCAACTTGGCTTCTTTGCCTCTAGTTCATAGGCTACTGGAAGTATTCTGCTAGTTCACGGACCCCCAATATCTCTTCAGAATGTTGGAGTAGGTCTCTTCAAAGATTCTTCCCAAATGGGTACCTTTTCGCTACCATCACCATCACAAATGGTGGAAGTCACAAAAGTTGAGACTTGCAACATGATATCTTCCACTTCATCTGATTCATGGAAGATTTCCAATAATTCTAAATATGATATGTATGATGAAACCATGCCGCTAAGCCTCATTGAGCTTGCATAGCAATAAATCATTTTATCTTGTGCGGAAAACCCAAATCCATTATCACCAATTGTATGGGTTGATCGTTTGTTAGAATATGGTACTTCCTCTGAAACTTTTTCATGTACATTTTCTACTGATGAAGGAATCATCCAATCAATGATGACAGAAGAAGAACCATGGCAAGATTATCATCATTGATCCCATATTCCATATCACATAGAAGATATTCCAAATGAACTAAATCGCCTTTCAATTGTTGATTTCCTTTCAAATTGTGTATTTCTAGACATAGTCTATTCCGAAATAAACTTCTCAAATATCGAAGAAACCATTTCTATCAACATTCAACCAAACCTGGAATTGTAGAGAACATCCATGTTGGCAAATCTTGTTCTCCATCGGAACTTGAAACTTACCGTGCTCTTTTCCATGAACTTCGCGATATATTTTCCTGGTCATATGAGGAAATGCCAGGAATTGATTCTAGTATAGTTGAACATGAGATTAAAATGTATCCTAATGTTAAACTAGTATGACAGCACCTCTGTCATATTCATCCAAAGAAGGTTGCTGCCATAAAAGAAAAAATTGAAAAACTTTTGCATGTTGATTTCATTTACCCCGTATCTCTTATCGATTGGGTTTCCAATCTTGTTCCTGTCATGAAGAAACAAGGAACAATACGAGTGTGTGTTGATTATAGGGATGTTAATAACGCTTATCCAAAAGACAACTATCCCACTCCCTTTATTCACCAGATAACGGATGACTGTGCCAGATATGAAATATTCTCATTTATGGATGGATTTTCCGGCTATAATCAGATCAATATCCACCCAAAAGACCAATATAAAATTGCTTTTATTTGTCCCTAGGGCACATTCACATATAGGAGACTTCCTTTTGGTTTGAAGAATGCTGGGGCAACTTTTTAGAGGGTAATGAATTATACCTTCCATGAATTCAAACACATTGTTCAATCCTATTTAGATGATTTACCTACTCATTCATGGAAACGGGTTGATCACCCGCAACATATGAGAGCTATATTTTTACAATGCTGACACTACAAAATTCGACTCAATCCACATAAATGTGTGTTTTATGTTGGTTCTGGTCGTTTTCTTGGTTTCGTAGTGTCTAAAGAAGGAATTCGACTCAATCTTTTGAAGGTTAAGGCAATTCTTGATTTGCCTCCACCTTCCAATTTACTGCAGTTACGGAAACTCCAAGGGGAGGATAACATTCTAAGGAGGTTCATTCCCAACTATGTCGAAATGGCTAAAGGAGTTACTCACCTTTTTAAAAAGGGGACTCCCTTCCATTGGGACTAGGTTCCGCAAGATTCCTTTGATGCTCTCAAAGATACCTTGATTCGAGAATCATTGATGTATGCCCCTAATTATTAAAACAACTATTTCCTGTATCTCACAACTATAGATACAACCATTGCTATGGTTTTAATCCAAGAAGAAGATGGGACTGAACATCTGATCTATTATTTGAGTCGCACTCTCAATGGTATGGAAGTTAAGTACTCTTATGTCGAAAAGCTAGCTTTGGCCACTGTCCAAGCTGTACAGAGATTTGGCCACTATATCCTGCTCCAAAAGACCACTGTCATTTCGGATTGCAACCCTATGACATACATTTTTTCATGTCAATTGTTGGGGGGCAAATATTCGAAATGGATTGTCATTTTGCAAGAGTTTGATTTGCAATTCATCAAATCTAAATCAAAGAAATCTATGGGCTTCATCAAGCTTTTTTGTGACCTTCCCTCTACCGACATCGATTCAACAATGGAACCATCAATTCCGGATGAGTCTCTGTTTCTGATTTTGTCATCTGACCCGTGGTATGGAGATATATTGATCTATATCCAAACCAAAACTTTCTGGCTTGATACCTATTGCTCGCAATATCGACGTATTCGTTACCAAGCCAAATATTATCTAATCATTGGCAACACTCTTTACTGTCATGGTATTGATACGATTTTATGGAGGTGCCTCACTCATGAGGAAGCTAAGAAGGTTTTGAATGATTGTCATTCTGGTGCTTGTGTTGGAAATTTATCTGGTTATGCTACTGCACAAAAGATTCTCCATGTTGGTTACTTCTGGCCAACCATATTCATTGATTGCATTATTACTGTGAGAAGTTGTCATGCACTCAGGATTTTTGACCGCAAAACATGATTACCACCTGCACCACTACATCCTATCATTGTTTTTGGACCATTTGCAAAATGGGGCATTGATTTTATGACATGTAAACCTACCTCGGCTGGGGGGCATGGGTATATTATTATCGTCGCAAACTATTTTACAAAATGGGTCGTGGCCATGCCTACATTAAACAATAGCAGTGAGAGGGCTGCTCTTTTTTTCTTCAACCATGTGGTTGTACGGTTTGGTGTACCACAAGCTATAGTTACAGATCATGGTTTGCATTTTCGCAACCATATGATTACTGAATTGGCTGCCAAGTGAGGACTTTCACATGCTCGTTCTACTCCTTATTATCTGCAAGCTAATGGTCAAGCTCAGGTCATCAACAAAATCCTTAAGCGAATAATCCAACGAATGATAGGAGTTCATAAATGAAATTGGAATTTAATAATGTACTCGTCTTTGTGGGCTTATCGGACCTCGATAAGAAATGCAGCTGGTGTTGGGCATTGAAATTGTCATTCACTTCCATTACATTTTCACACATATATCCATATTTTCACCTTCACTTCACCTCTATTTCATTACATTTACCTCCATTTCATTACATTTACCCTACCATTATCATTATCGGGTCACATTTATGTTTTTCCAAACTTTATTAATTCTTAACATTTTTAAATGAATTTATGGTTAAAAATTAGAAAATAATGTGCATATTATTATACCTAACAAGTGGGATGAGATTGTCGACATGTGTAGGTCAGAAATAAGTTTCTAAAAGACCTTTAAGTGGCCTCCCAAAACCAAATTCGAATTTGAGTGGAGAAGATCATGGGATCATAAAGATATGTGTCTCATTTCCTATTTGTATTGAAACTCTAAGAATACACATGTCTAATCATTTCCTATTTTTATTGTAACTATAGAGATACAGGGAGAGATTGATGGACTCTCATTAATGAGATAGCTTCTCATCTTTTTGTAAAAATAGGGGAATTTTTCTCCTATCATGGGGCTAAAAAAGGAGGAAAAGAAGAGAAAGAATTATAGAATTTTTTATAACAAGGCGTGAGATGGAATGGGGTGTAAAGTGAAGAGATATTGATGTAATGAGATTAGAAGTGTAGATTTTGATTGTGTAAAGTTGTGATTATATCAATAAAGAAGGTTCTTTTCTATTATTGAATTTTAGAATGTGAGTTTTGCAAGTTGGAATTCTAATGGAGAATGGAAGGGCCCCCATCAACCATGTGCATCCCTTTGTGAATTTGTAAGATTAATTAGTTTGTTTTACTTTGATTCATGCAAATAGTTTAGCTTTCCATTGAAAATGTTATTTTATTTTTCAAATGTATATTTACCTCACTGTGTAATTTTATGTTTCCTAAGAGCATCTAAAGAAAGTATTTTTTTATCTATTTTCTAAAATTGGATTGCTTGAAGCATTAGAGCATACAGTGACTTAGTTTTCTTTCACGTGTCTTTAAAACGCTTTCTTAGATTCAACTTTAAATTCATTGTTTAACCCTATGTTTTCCAAAGTGCTTCTCAAGAAGGTAGCATTCAACTATTTTCCAATATTGGTTGCTTGAGGCATTAGATCACATAGTAGCTGCAAGTTTTCCTTTCCATGCTTTTATTATGCTTTCTTATATCACATCTAATGTATACTCAATTTCTTAAGTCATTTCAAGAAGATGATTTCGACATCTTCCTATATTGAATGTTCACAATAGTATTTGAGCATGCAGTAGATCATAGTTGTTTTTATATTGCTTGCTTTCATTTCATAGAATAGGATTAGTTTTATTTTTGATCAAGAGTTTTCAAGGATAGGATAGGAAGCGATTTAATTTTCATCTTATCAATGAATACAATTGTATCTAGAATAATTCTCTTCTTTTCATAGACATAGTGTTGGCCTAGATTAGACTAACCATTCAAGTTTTTGATTTGATTTTATTCAAATTAAATTAGTTGAACTACATTTCCTTTTCTTCCTTCTTAGAAATTAGTTTTTATATTAAACATCCATTAGACTTAGTTGACCATTGACACTTAACATCCATTAAAATAATTAGGCATAAAAGACAAAACCCTCAAAACAATACAAAAACATAATCAACGAAGTAAGAAGCAAGGTTAACTAAGCACATATTGTGCATCACACTTCATCAGTTTACTAACCCTGGTAGATAATTTATGTTAGTAATTTAAGACATTAAATTGACTGAACAACTGGATTCACACCTTTTCAATTGGTGTATGGTCTAGAGGCAATCTTGCCTATACAATGTGAAATTTCAACATTAAAACTCGTGATTGACCTATTACCCGACACTTCTGAAGAAGAAGCACGTTTCTTAGAACTCATATATCTCGATGAAACACGTCATGAAGCCACATTGGCTAACGATGCACATAAGAAATGAATAAAGGTGCAATATGACCGAAATGTCAAGCCTCGCATTTTCTCAGAAATAGACCTAGTCTTGCTTTATGATCAGGAAGCTGGTAAACTAGAAGCAGGGAAATTTGAACCATTATGGATGGACCCCTATATTGTCAAGGGTGTTTTGGAAAAATATTCTTATGAGTTAGTTGATTATAATGGAATTCCATTGTTGCAGCCTCGAAATGGGTTGTATTTGAAACGTTACTATGCCTGATTTTGCGTAGTAATAAGCACTATATATATACTTTGATTGCATGTGTGCGTGTCACAGTGTGACTTTCAAAGTTTTTGTGTGGTTAAATAATCCAATTTTCGTTTGTTGCAGATGTCAGAATATTTGGAACTATTTGTTGGTTATGCCGATGGTGTTAGTCATAGTACGTAGAACCTATCTTTTGCAACATCGACCATATTCGCTCCGAGTGGCGAGTTAGTGAGTTTTCAAGGGATTTGTATTGGCATTCTACGAACAATATCACTAAGTATAGTGCGTTGATCGAACTCCTCTTTAATTTCATTTCTCTTGGCATTCGCCAAGTCATCATTAGGCTGGACTCACAACTTGTCATATTGCAACTTACAAATGTTTATACCGTCTGAAATCCAACAATTTATCGTATGTTCCTTAGAGTTCATCTCTTGGAAAGACATTTTGATTACATGAAATATCAACACATGTCCAGGAACTTTAACACATTGACTAATTCATTAGCATATTATGTGTTAAATATACATTTACAACACATGTAAAAGTAAATTTTCAATTCACATCAATATTTGAATAGGATAAAACATAACCATATAAAAACACTGAAAATAAAATAGATAGATGTTTAAAAGTCTTTACAAAATCTGTGTCCAATACATGTTGGTCATCTGACCTCAAAACTCAAAATGCATATAGAAAAACATCCTAAGTAGACCTAATGATGCTCATGATAACATGCCACAACCTGAGCTATCATGCACAATAGCCTCATCCAACGGATAGGTACACCAATAGTATGGTGTTGCAGCCTCATCAATAACTCCTCAATCTGTACATCCAGAATACCGAGAGTTAACCCCTCTATATGATCCTGCAACTCTGCCAGTGTCTCAATCAAATCCAAATCTAGGAGAACTACTCTTCTGACATTTCTCCACGCTGGTTTACCTGCCTCCTGTTTATGTCCCATTCGTCTAAAATTACCAACATCTGTATGCATGAGAATATTTTAGTTTAGTCTTGGAAACATCAAAAACACAAAAACTTGTAGAAAGTTAAAAAATTAAAAACACGTGGTCAAAACAATTTACCTATAGCACCCCATTGAGCACCCATTGGTAGCCTCAAATATAGATCTCCATGAAAGTCCATCCTCGCATATGGATGCTCCTTAATGACAACGTGTTGTCAACTGAGCCACCTAAAGAATGTAGGAGGAAATAAGATTGATGATTGACCAACATGTCGAGCCATCAACTGAACCCATCTCTGCATCCATGGATCTCTAGGACCAGTAAAACTCAATGACACATGATGAGGTTGCATCAATGGAATTCTCTCTAAGGTAAAGGTGACCAAGATCAAACCATAGCTAAAATTCTTCATCTTGCCTCTCTTTACTTTGAGAAGTTACTCTTTCATCAAAGAGAGAACTACCTCACACTAGTTGAATGTAGTTGGCTCAAGGCACTCAAGCGCAAACCGCATATATGATCTGTTCGCTAGATGAAGTGTCGCACTACCCGCCAACTTTGCAATAATGAAAAGGATTGTTTGCAAAGGCAAATCATGAACATCCCTGATGTTGATCTTCCCATCCTTGCTAGGTTGTGTACCTGGCCGACAGAACTGTCGAATGTGGTCCCTCACTGATTCACCCCCATGGGCAGAACCTGAAAGAGATATGGGGGCACCACGTCTTGACAATCTTGTAAGGAAGTAAATATCATCAATCAATATCGGGAGCATTTTCCCCCGATGTGAAAAGCCTCATCTACTGGATCCCATGAATGAACTAGATACTGTAATATTTCTAGTTGTTGCTCATCCCGGACAACCTAAAGCATTTGAGTAAATCACAGTCTCTGAGGGCCTCAACTGTACCCAGATCATTTAGGGCAACCATATCTTGTTCTTCATGCTCTCTTTCATGCCAAGTAATAGTCATTCTGATCCAATCAACTAAAATCAAGCCATAAGCTTAGTTAGGATCCATTTCATGCAAAAAATTAAAGAGTTTTTGGGTAAAACACGAGAAACAAATTTCTCAACTGCACCCAGCGCAACCCAGGCCATGAGACAGTGTGTTGTAGAGCAGGTACTCTTTTTTTTTGGTGCATTGAAGTGTAGTTTTCGATGTGTTAGGTTGCACTGATCCGAGGGTGAGGTATATTTTCCTTAGGGACCCAAAAACCCTAAAAAAAAATTCTGAAACTACAAAATAATGGACTTAAATGGAAGAGAAAAGGTATATCTCCTACCTGGTCCTAATGATGCATAAAATGGTCCACAGAATCTCTCGCAATCAGCTACTGAAGTTCGAGGTAAAAACTAGTTAAGAGCACAAAACTGAATGGTAAATATCAAATGGTGAAAATGACTTGGTAAATTCTAGTTTTAAGGTTATTTCATGTCCATTTAATGAATAAAATATAGTTTTTTCCCATTTTTACCAATGAAATAGGTATGTTTAATCTGTTTGGTGTTTCTTTGAACAAATTTACAACTAATACATTGAATTTGACGTGCACGATCGTGAATTGTACTTTTGACCACAAAGCACTTTTATCTCTTTTTCGAGCTCTGTTAAATATCAAAAGAGGAAACCCCCTAGAGTCCTCTTTAAGCTCTTTTTAGACTCTCAAAATATGAACAAATTGCCGAGCCCTTGTCCTTTTTAGCTTTTTAATGGATTGGAAATGACATCTACTAAGTATAAGTTTAACCCTTTTCTAAACTGAGATAGATTATTTACGAAAAAGGAATACGTTGATCGAACATGGTTAATAGGTTCTCTCTTGTATATTTTACGCTTTTTCGGACTTGAGAGACAAATTTACGAAAAATAACTTGTGGATTTTTCTTTTTGCCCCTTTTAAAACTCTCTAAACATGAAAAGGGCTAAGTTCTCATTGTCGTTAAACTCACTAAAACATCAAATAGAAACAAACTTGTCCATCATGACAAGACCAAGTTTCACCTTCGCTAGGCTCGTTAAAACATCACATAGCGATGGATTCACCCGAAGGGTGGAATTATACTACAAGCATATGTTATCCTCCTCAAGCTTATTAAAAAATAAAGAGGTACTGGTCAGCAATGACTAGGGAAAATGGGAAAAGGGATAAATCACTTTATGGTAGCAAGTTGCTCTTGAAAATGACACTTTCACTTCATCTTTGTGACTATTTGGGTTGGTTATCTGCATGATGGTTATAATACCTATGGTCTATCACACCATCCATCACTTTGATTTTACATCAATGTTGCCAATCCATTCAATGTCACCCACATGTTCAAGAGAAGTCACTCAGTAAAAATCATCCTTTGCAATACTCACAAAACTTCATTTTCATGACCGCCATTCCTGAACCTTGTGTCGTTAGTCACATTTTGTCCCAAAATCATTACAATCGTTTCGTGTCATTGATGTGGGATACATCAAGGCCCTCTTGCGATGAGTCGCTTCTTGTTGATATCAACACATTATCCAAGGAGTTGACTTAGAAACAACCTTCCAGTACCTTGAGGCTTGCATACATCAATGGAAAGTTTCTCGCTTCCGGTGACAGGTTCACATCATTGGCCTTCGACCGAAATACTTTGTATGATGTTAGACATCAAAAAATCTATTCAAACCATGCAGAATGTACTGCAGTACCTTGAGAATCATTATCATTATCGATTATCTCTCACACGTTTGTTAATAGCTTACTGTAGAAATTCCCATTGTATATCACCTAGTAATGCAATGTACTAAAGCAAAAAACTTGATCTACTTCTACAAACAATTTAGCGGAAGCTTAATCGAACATGAGAAACATCAATAAGAACACATATAATTGATATGAAGAAATCAATCACACATAACACAGAAGAATTTACCCGGGGAGAGTCTCAGCCTAAAACCACAACTCTATATTATCATACAAATGGAAATATAGCCAATATTACAAAAAGAATCAACTCAAAAGCTATCCTGATCTCTCTGCAATATCTCTACTACTCATAGAAAGTCAAAGGCCTCTATCTAACCTTTGGTCTACCCTCCAAGCCTCCTATTTCTTTGCATAATTTTGATTGGGGTCCAGTGCAGCCACTTGTGTGAATTGGCCTCTTCACACACTCACTAATCGATGATCCAACTATGCAGTCCTAAAGGAGATAAATCCTTCTCCATGGATGAGCTTCCTTTATAGGAAAAATCCATCCAACTAATAGCACATTGTCCCTCCTCTGATCTCAACTGGGTCTCTGTCTGAACTGACATGCATGATTTATTCATGAGAGAATATTCAGTTATCTTTAGTGCAATAGTTATATGCAAGCATGCATTAACTAACTAAACTTATATTAATTTAAACAAACTATTTAAATCAATCTAACTGGACTTGACTCAGTTAACTGAGCCAACTAATTACAACTCAAATTAGAAATCATCCTTATCTCTTTAACTAATGGATATATGGCTCAAGTAATGGAGAAACTGTTGCATGTCCTCACATAGACTTCATGTTTGATTTTTCACAACTAATTAACTCATGGTGAATTAATTAATTTATTTTCAAACAATTGTTAAGTTCAAATTCGAATTTTACTTCCTATTTTTAGCCCAGGGATTGACTAAATTTGGAATCCATCTTGATTTGCTAAAAATAACAATGCTATTTTTAGCACTTCCATTTTTCATTCCCTGTTGCTCAATCCAACAGTGGTACCCAAAATGCTATATTTAGCAGTGTTATTTTTAGCACTTCTATTTTTAGCATTTCTTGTTGCCATTTTCAACACTCCCTCTCAACAAGAAAGGCATTCAACTCGAACCTGATCCTGTACCTTTGGAATGTTCTGCATGCAAGACTTCTACCAACTGTGGTTGCTCCAACAATTCTAGAAACAAAAAAGACTCCCAACTGACCTCTCCGTTGGGCTAGAAACATACTCTGATGCTAAATCTCTACCTGCTGCTGAAAAGTGCTTCCTCTCTAGCCTCTGAGCTGTTGCAACACTACATGCATCTCACATCATTGCACACCTCTCTATGCCATCCTGCACTGGTGCAACACTCCTTTGCCTCTCGCATTGTTGCACCCTGCTAGCTCTACACAGTCTTGGGACTCCTGCACTATAGCTCTCTCTACCTCTCCATCCGCATCTATCTCTACCCACTCAACCAGTCCTGCTACTCCTTGTCGGGGCTCCTGTAGCAAAGTTGAATCAAAGAGGTTGGGTACCTCAAGGATCCTACCCCTCCTCCTTGGAACGATCACTCCACATCGCTCCACCTCCTACCTAGAGGTATGGCTACATGTGATCCCTCTGCCCACCTGGCTCAATGTTTCCCCCTACTGGATGTCTTTGCATGAGTAGATTTCTCTACTCGATCTCCTCTCATATTCCCCTCTTGTGACTGCTCCACAACCTCCTGAAGTTGTTGCACTAATTGTGGCTCCTCCACAATCATTTGAGACTTCTTTTGGCGCTGCATGTTGAAAGGTAATATACTCTCCCTCTCAACCACCAAGTCTCCATCAGTCACCTTGATGCTTGAGGCTTTGCATGCATCTTGAACCTCAAGAGCATACAAGTTCTTGACCCGTGAACCAATCTACTTCACCTGTCTAGTGATGATCTGTCTAAGGAAAACCTTTCCTTTACTGAAGACTACATCATAGCCTCTGTCTTCCAGCATCGCGATCGACACCAAGTTTCTCTTCAGTGTTGGTACATACTTTACATCAGTCAAGGTAAGGTGAGCTCCATGTTCCCTCTAAAAAATAATCATGTGTACACCTGAGACACTGTACTTTCATCATTACCCATCGTTATGAGTATATGGAGATCTTTCTCCTCCAAATTACTGAACAAACTCTTATCGTCGGTCATGTGGAAAGAAGCTCCACTATCAAGAAACCAACCACTTCCCACCATAGATGAAACCATGGATGCAAAGAGTGTGAAATCCAACTTGAACTGTGAAGCAAGTGCCTCACCTTCAGATCCATCCCCGGATCCCTTCTTGGATTTCCCCTGTGGACAACTTGTAGCAAAATTTCCCACCTCATGACAATGAAAGCATTGCACTTTCGATTTGTCAAGCTTCTTCCCACCATGGGAAGAACTGGATTAGGAAATAAAAATCTTCTCCTTTCCATTCTTTGCCTTACTCGCTAAGGCATAGTTTTCTTCATCCTGCATGGATGAAGAACCATCTCTAGTGCTTCTTCTTATATCCTCCTGCATCAAATCCAACCAAAGTCGTTCCCAATCTAGTTTCTCTCTTCCATTAACCGAGTCCTGGTAGCTATGCCAGCTCTTAGGAAGACCAAGGAGTGCAAGACTCACCATGTCATCATCATCTGCCATGATTCCTACACTTCCAAGCTCATCCCTGCATGTGGTGAGCTTGTTCAGATACATAGAGATCGTGTCACCCTTTTCACACTTGATCTTTTGAAGCTTGTCTTTCACTGCTAGCTTCCTTTGATCACTGCTATTCTGATATAGATATTTTAATGTTTTCCACATTGAAAATAGTGTCTCCTTCCCATGGAGACTCAAGACTATGTGATCTCGAACTCCCTCCAAAAGGATTCTCCTTGCTCTAGCCACACATTTCTTCCATTCAGCCAACTTAGCAGCACCAGTCGGCTTGAGGGCTTCTTGATCAATGAAGTCCTTTAGACTGTTATCCTCTAGTACTACTTCCATGCAATCCTTCCAGGCTATATAATTCAAACTGCCATCAAGGGCATATTCGAGTCTCAAACCATAGAACGCCATAGGTGAAATAGAGATGTGATAAGAACTCGATTTCTATATTTAGGAATCACAAATTTCAACTTCTCCCTTCTTGTATACTATTCTTCCTTGATGACCTGTGCTCTAATGCCATGTAGAAATTCCCACTGTAGATCACCTGGTAATGTAATGTACTAAAGCAAAACACTTGATCTACTTCTACAAATGATTTAGCAGAAGCTTAATCGAACATGAGAAACATCAATAAGAACACATATAACTTATATGGAGAAATCAATCACACATAACACAGAAGAATTTACCCGAGGAAAGCCTCAGCCTAAAACCCCAACTCTGTATTATCATACAAGTGGAAATATAGTCAGTATTACAGAAAGAATCAGCTCAAAAGATAACCTGCTCTCTCTGCAATACCTCTACTGCTCATAAATAATCAAAGGTCTCTATCTAACCTCTCGTCTACCCTCCAAGCCTCCTATTTCTTTGCATAATTTTGATTCGGGTCTAGTGCAGCCACTTGTGTGAATTGGCTTCTTCACACACTCACTAACCTTTGATCCAACTACACAGTCCTGAAGGAGATAAATCCTTCTCCATGGATGAGCTTCCTTTATAGGAAAAATCCATCCAGCCGATTGTACAATGTCCCTCCTCTGATCTCGACTGGGTCTCTGTTTGAACTGACATGCATAAGTTATTCATGAGAGAATATTCAGTTATCTGAAGTGCAATAGTTATATGCAAGCATGCATTAACTAACTAAACTCACATTAATTTAAACAAAAAATTTAAATCAATCTAACTGGACTTGACTCAGTTAACTAAGCCAACTAATTACAACTCAAATTAGAACTCATCCTTATCTCTTTAACTGATGGATAATTTCCTCAATTAATGGATAAACTGTTGCATGTCCTCACATAGACTTCATGTTTGATTTTTCACAACTAATTAACTCATGGTGAATTAATTAATTTATTTTCAAACAACTATTAAGTTCAAATTTCACTTCCTATTTTTAGTCCAGGAATTGACTAAAATTGGAATCCATCCCAATCTCCTAAAAATAGCAATTCTATTTTAGCACTTCCATTTTTCATTCCATGTTGCTCAATCTAGCACTAGTACCCAAACTGCTATTTTTAGCATTTCTTGTTGCCATTTTCAACACTTACATCATTTGCTGGTAATCAAATGGTCTCTTCCCATGTTCGACTTCAAATCACATTTTCACATGGTTAGATTCGTACTTGACTGAACAATTGGATGAGATAGAAGACCCCAGATCTATTTTCATCCATCTGGGTTGTGATTTCAGGAGAGTACTAAATCATCTGTACAATGGCTTTACACAGATGGTCATCCTATCATGGGTCTATATTTGTGGATGACTATCTATGTACATGTATGGATATGAATTCCCTCAACAATTCATGAAAAATTTCAAAATATCATGATGTAATGTATTGTAATCGATGCAGGTCACCATCCACTTCAGTTCCTCTCTGTCACATCGTAAAGCATATCACTCGACATTATCATTTTTGACTTCATGTTTTAGGGGGCAACTGTTACATGTCTATTTGGGCACATCACTCCCGAAATTCAGATCAATACAATTAGGGTTGATCAAACCCTAATTCAGTTGTTACATGCCCTAGACAAGGCATCACATTGAATGCTTCCTTCCATGAAAGTTTCCTGGCTTGAAGCCTTGGTGAAATACCTCCTTGGGACACCAGCGCAGCCTTGGTCACGTGTAAATTCATTGCAACACAAGCAGGCCCATTCTGCCCTACACTACAATGCACTTAGGCCCTCTTTGACATGAGTTGGGCAAGATTGAGCGAAACTTGCATGGATTCTAGGAATATTCCTTGATTCTACACAATTCTAGAAGGATCCCATCTCTTATCTCCTTCTATGAGCTCGAAATTGGATAGGCTAAGGATCCATTAACCTCCTATCCTCTCATTCCTTGCTCCATGGAAACTAACTCCAAGTTTGGAAGGCCATTCAATACCCTCATTTATGAAAAAACCACCTCCATTTCAAATAAATTGAGCACTCGTCATAGTGATCAAGGGGGCTAGAATCTGAAGTTTGTAAGGAAATTCTATTGGTTTGAGAATTGAGTTCATGTAAAGCAATGTTATGTTGTTGGATTGGTGTGCTTTTGATGTGGCGAGGGTTGGACTGAAGCTGGAGGAGTGGCATAGAATCGAAATGTATCGGGTGATACTCTTCCTTCTACATTGATAAAGAGTTTATTCCTTTTCTCATATTATTTTTCATATCTGTGATGATTATGTGTTTCAATGTATTTGATTCCATTGTTTTATAATAGATAGATCATGTATGCTTTGATCATTTCTTGTTTCTGTTTCTCTTGATATAGGTACCTTTTGAGCGGATTTAGTTCAATTGGGAGTGACGGGAGCGATTTGAAAGAGATCAACGAAGCGAAAGACTACAAGTAAGTTCCTTCATCTCATCTATCTACTATAGGAAAAGGTTAAACTACTTTCTTTTTGTTGTTCTAGGTGTAGTCACCCACCTAGGGAAAATGTGTTTATTTGTAGATGAAAATTCCATATAACACTACGAATTTTTTCACCAATACCTTGAGGAATTTGGTTGTCTCCACCCACTTGTCGAGGGCTTCCTAGAGATTAAACCACATCCAACCCCAACCCTTGAGAATTTTCCTGAGACCACCTCACCCGGTTCCAAAACTTTCCAATAATCTACAACTCAACCAAGAAAAGAATCCCATTACACCATGTCTATCTAGGAAATGGCAAGGCAAGGTTGAAACCACTATCAAACCAAGAAAAACCATTTCCTATGAAATCAAATGAACAAAATAAATAAATGCAGGTACCATGCATTCACACCTCAGCTATGAAATCACACATGCAACCTGTCACCTACAAAATCCTCCTGCTAAGGCTGCTTGATCCAACCTTCCTTTATTGTCTTTTAATTCCCCGATCCTTCGTTTCCCTTCCTTTGCTTGCTTTATTTCTTTCTTATCTTGGTGCTCTTCTCTCTCTGAAACTAATTCTAAATCCAAACTAACAAAAAACGTTGCACTGATCTTCATAAACCTTGTTATCATTGAAGCCTCTATTTTCTTCATTTTCCTCTATTTTTCCTTCAACTTCCCTCTCATGGAAACCTGTGACCCTTCATCTCCTTTTTCTCTTATTTGCCTTCACTTTCATAAATAAATGCCAATTATTGCCTCTTTGTCTTTGCCAATGCCCTTGCCAAATTATTTAGCCAATAAATAAACTGAAAGTGACACCCACTAGGATGTTTTTCCCAACATTTAGCTTGGAATATGTGTCCCATGACCTTGGTCTTATTATTTTTCCTTTATTAACCTTTATTACATGCACTTTTAACCTGAGGTCATTACACCGTTGTCCGTTTTCGACTTCCCACTACTCTTCTTCATTTGTGACTTGGGATAGTTGTTGTGAGCTTGGTTATCTTTGCTCTATCCCTTATTTTGCAAGTTTCAGCCATCTTTTATAAGCCTTTATTGTAGTGTATTTACAGATCCAAATCTTTTCTTATTCCTCTACTTCAATTTCTATAGGTTGAAGCTACCTTAAGGTGGTTAGTACATCAACTTCCCAAAGGTGAAATTTTTTCATACAATATCTAGTTGGGGTGCACAATAGCTCATTAGATATAACTATCTAAGGACTACACATTTGACCAAGGCCAGGGCTAAGGCATGCCATGGAAATCCTTGGCCCTTGAATTCCGAATGAACATCATTTAGGGCCTCAAAATGATCCCAAAATTTTGGGCCCATAAAATCATAGAAAAACTACCAAGAAGATAAAGAAATGTTAAGATAATGGAATAGGTGAGAAACAATCGATATTCACTTGGATCAGTTAAATATTTTACAAAGGTTTATGTCAACACTAAATAGGTTCAATGAAGGTGTTTGGTGGGGTCTTCAAATGGTTGATAAAAATACCACTTGTTGTAGAGGCAACTGCATCAACACAATAAAATATAGTTAGTTAGAAATAGCACGAAACAAAATATCAACTACATAATTGGAAATGGGTTAATCATTGTGCAAATAAACATGAATATGTGAAAAAAATAGGAATAAATCTCTTTAACTTGATTATCAATGGAGAAATGGTGTGTTGACCTTCAAAGGAGTCACAAAAGGGAATGTGGTTAATTTAGGTGAGCCTTCTTCAATCCCCTTAAGGAGGGTCCTTGTCATTCCATTTGTTAATTCTCTCTTTCCAGGTCAAGAAGTCCAAAAGCTTATTCAATGGTGAAAATATTTCAAAGTGGTAGCATCAATGCATGTGATTTCTTGAGAGTAAGCAGAACACTTTGGAAAAAAATTAGGAAACATGACACTATTTTTTTTCTTTCTCGAAATGTTGATCCATGGCCTTGTATTTAAAAATATAGCTTCAAATGTGATTGGATATCAATCACATTGTGAATTCATATGCATGAAGGAACCTTTGGGGTACGAAAGGACATTTTATTAATGTTCTTGAGCCATGAACCAACTTGGTTTAGACTTCAATTTCAAATTTAATGGGGTGTGGGCATTTGTTGTGTTGAAAATAGGTGAAATTTCATTTCTATGAATTTGTGTGACTATAAAAGGAACAATTACTTAAATCAACCAAAAAAACCACTATGAGTCTATGTAAATGGTTCAAAACCCACTTTTCTCTAGTTTTTTCATTGTTTTTAATTTGTCAATTTAATTTCCATGATTTTCTTTTGTCTTGATATGGTAATGATATTTCTAGAAAACATTGGCATTACGTTGTGAATGATTTTAAGGTGATAAAAGTTTTTCCTTGATGTGTGAGGTTGGGAGTAGTTGAATAACCAAAATAGATCATTGTTCTATTTATTAAGTATTTCTTGGATGATATTGTGTGTGTATGTGTGTGTGTGTGTGTGTGTGTGTGCCTGAGAGAAAGAGAGAGGGAGAAGGACATCTTGTATAGGATGGAGAAGGAACCATTTTCAAAACATGCATCCATAAAGGGGTATGTACAATATACAAATAAGCTGAGCATGTTCCATTCTCATGATCATGACAAAAAAATATGATTATAATGATGTAAAATCTGGTGAATGATCTTGCTTGATATGCCTAAAGAGATGTGATGAGTTTCGGTATTGCAACAAGAATGTTACAACTCCCAAGGTTACCAACTTTAATTATCAACCCGAGGTTCATACAAACTTAAGAGATATCGGCACTATATGTGAAACATACAATTTGTCCTTCCTTATGATGTCATGATGTAATGGAGTGCATGTAATGAAATCAAATCCTAAACTAATTGCAAAAAATGAAATGCTCGAAATGGAAACCTTAACCTATTGCAAGAAAGAAAGAACGAGGAAACAACCTTATTCTAATTGCATAAAGTAAATATCATGAAATAAATCTAAACCATTACCTTTCAAAGATTTTAGATCCATTAATAGAGTTCGTTAGATGTGGAAATCAAGAAAATCATCATTGTATTATCTCATTCATAAATTTGTCCATTAACCAAATCACTGAAATTTATTGTATGGGTAAAGAGGAAAGTCCTAAGTGGTCTTTAGGCTTCCGTAATCATTTATTTAGAACTTAGGGGTCTTTATTCAACCCTAAGAGCCAACAACCAAGCTTCTTGAGTGAATTTGGGCAAGTATATGCATGTTGGAAGGCTACTACAAGGTTTCCTATAGTACTACTACAGGGAACATCAAATTTGTTATTGGGAGTTATAATTCATCGAATGAAAAACCAAATAAAATCCAAATTGTCTGGGATAAATTTTGTTATTGAATATGACATATTAGGCCTCCATTCCAAGTGGAA
>APFE030534664.1:76806-89961 GCA_000404065.3 Pinus taeda | reverse complement strand
ATACTTTGAAACCTCCCCGGAAACGGTGCTAAAAAGTGATGAGCCTTGCTATTGCAACAAGAATGTTGCAACTCCGGAGGCTACCAACTTTAATTATCAACCCAAAGTTCATAAAAACTTAAGAGGTATCGGCACTATATGTGCAGCATACAATGTGTCCTTCCTTTTTATTTCATGATGTAATGGAGTGCATGTAATGAAATCAAATCCTAAACTAATTAAAGAAAATGAAATGCTCGAAATGAAAACCTTAACATATTGCAAGAAAGAAAGAACAAGGAAAGAACCCTATTCTAATTACATAAAGTAAATATCATGAAATAAATTTCAATCATTACATTCTAAAGAGTTTAGATCCATTGATAGAGTTCATTGGATGTGGCAATCAAGAAAATCATCATTGTATTATCCAATTCAGAAATTTGTCCATTAACCCAAATTGCTTAAATGTTTTGCATGGGTAAAGAGGCAAGTCCTAAGTGGTATTTAGTATTCCATGATCATTGATTTATAACCTAGGGGTATTTATTCAAACCTAAGGGACAATAAGTGATATTCTTGGCTGAATATGGGCAAGTATATGCATGTTAGAAGACAACTATAGGGTTTCATGTAGTACTATTAAAGGAAACATCGGATTTGTTATAGGGCATTATAATTCATCGAATGACCAAATAAATAAAATTCAAATTGGATAGGATAAATTTTTTTATTGACTAGGATGTCTTAGGTATCTATTCCAAGTGGAATCACTCAAAAATACCTCTTTTAACCCATGCTAAAAGATGGCATAACAATACTAGTCTAAAATCTAGAAATTCGAGAATTAGTGAGCTAATAAATCTATCAAATGCCTAAATTAATCTAGTGCAAATGCAATGGGGTAATTTTTGTTATTAACTAGAATGTTTTTTGATCTAATGCAAGTGTAACCAACTCGATTGAAGCTTGTTAGAATGCTCTAAAAAATAGCGTAAAGTAATTGTTATTTGCAACAAAGGAGTTGGAAAAAACCTAGATTTGGTAATAAGCAAACTAATCCAAGTAGATCAGTGATTACTATTACCTTCCAAAGATTTTCCAAGGATGAAATGCTTCTTTTGATCCTTCAAAATAAATTACATCAACTATTTAACCCAATCCTACACAAGAAATCATTAATATTAAATGAAGAAATAGAAAGAAACAAGAACAAGAGATGAATGTGAATAAGTGAAAAGAAGAAAACAAAATGATGCAAAAGGGCTCTGAGGCTCTTGGGATGGCCAAGCCCAAGGAAACTCAGATTCCTATGAAGGATACCAAGGTTGATAAGTTAAACATGACACCAATATTCATTATTTCTATCAGTACAATTACATCCCTGCAAGAAATGACAATGGAGTTGCAAAAATATGAGTTCTCTCCACTAGAAGACTTACAAAAATAAACCTCTATAGGAAAATTTGACTTGGTACTTATCAAAAATTATCCATGAAAGAAGGAATCTTTCCCACAAAAACACCTTGATTAGTGGATCTAGTTCCCAATACTTTGAATCTGCATTACATGGTAGGGAACACATTCCTAGATTTTCTCAATCATTGGAGCTACACAATATGTGCCATAATTCCATAATATCTTGTTGATTTATTATTTAATATTGATCCTCCTGTAGTAGGGAGCAGTTCCCTAAATTATATTCTCCTCCAAATCTCCATAATATGCCCAATATTCTCAAAATATTCCACAAATAAAAAATAATATTAGGCACAAATATGCAATTATCCATAAACCTTCCTAATGAACATATTAAAGTTAAAAATACATCATCTAATGTAAAAAGAGAGGTTTAATGTGTTGAAGGATGGTTAGATGGGCCTTAATTGATGTTTAATTTAGAGGCATGGGACTTAATTTATGTCTAATTTAGAAGCCCATCATACCCCCTACTGAAAGTGTTTCTCATCCGCTGAGAAACTTGGTGACCTCATTATGCCTCATTCATGGCCATGGTGGCCTCAATCTTGTGAATTCCTTAGTCATTTCTCTTAAGAATCTTGGTTGTAAGTTCTGCAAGGACAAGCACAAAAATGTAGTTGTTCTTATCATGATTGTTTAACAATCTTTCAAGAAAAAAACATAACTTTCCTCTTTGCAAATGAACATTGTTGGCTTGTAAATCCATTTCATTCATATCCTCTCCCTTGAAACCTTCATTCCATTTTCACTCATTTTTCCAAAAGGGTTTGTGCATAGAAAAAATCAGAGTTCTTCTTGAGACCATTAGCCTACCTTCTTCCCCTTATTCAAGATGGGTTCTTGAATATTTTTTAGTTTTGCATGGTCTTCCAAATCCTTTTCCAACCTTATTTTGCCTTGTTCCACCATTTGGACACCTCTGAAACCTTGAAAACGCCTTTATATGAGAACTAGGACATCCTATAGTAATTCCTGTATAAATTACACAAAAGCTTGTAGCGGTTCCTGTAGTACTAGAGGAAAGCCTGTAGCAGTTCTTGTAGTATTACACGAGACCCTTTTTAAACATTTTTAGGGTAGAAATGATAGTCTGAGCCTAGGGTATGCCATCAACTTGACTTCCATGTCTTTCTCCCATTTCTATAACATCTTTTAGGACTTGGAGAATGCCTTATTTCCTTTTGTTACCTTCTTCTTCTCTTTTGTGGCCTAGATGATTGCCTAATGTCCTTGGAGTTATCTGTTTTGATTAGGTCTCTCTTAGGCACTGTCATTTTAGGTTTTAGCACAATTTGTTCATTTCTTCCTTCTTGTAGCAGCATTCTACTTTCATGTAGTAGTCATTCCTTCTTCCTTCAAGGTCTTCTAAATGTATGGGAGTGATGATAAATGATGTAGAGGGGTTGGAGGATGATGCTAGGATTGAATGGGAGTAGTGTAGGTTTGTGAAAATGGAGAGGATGCTCTATTTTTTTTCAAGAAATTTTCAAGGTGAGATGGAGTGTAGGATTTGTTCTTGAAAAATATTGATTTTTCTCTTAATTGGATGGATGAATGATGGATAAATAGTGGATATGAAGTGGATGGAGGGTTTGGATTGTTTTTGTGACATGGCCTTTGCACAAATTTCCTCTTTTAACTAATATCCCCATTCCTTGAAATCGTCACCCTCCATAATTTGGCTTTTCCACATTGCATGAGTGAAGGAGTGAGCTGCAATTAACTAGTTGAAGGAGGCTGAGACTGTAGACCCATCCTTAGCTTATAAAACATCATCTCTCATGCATTGGCAGCAAATTTCTAACTATAATATACCCAAGAGAAGAGGTCAGAATATTGCATACTTGTACCTACCTGATGGTTGTTGGAGAGACATGCATGCTGCTGTTAAGCTGATGATTGATCCATGGTCCTCTGGAGGTGATAATTTCCTTTGCTTTCTTCTATGCAGGTCTTCATAGCTTGTGATTCTAAACCTCTGTCTTCTAGTTACCATGAGCAAGCTATCCTAGTCAAATCTGACCTACTTGGAGTGATGGGCTTGGTCATGGGTGATGTTCACCTTCCTTATACCATATTCCAACATTAAACACATTTCCCACACTTCATTCTACCTTTCCTACCATCTCCTAAGCTTTTGACCTGTTTCCTATAGTAAAACAAGGCATCTTGTGGTAGAACTAAGATATCTTGTAGTAGTACTACAGGAAACAACAGATTTTCCTTATTTTGTCCAGATCTCCCAAAAGGTAGAATGGATTGACCTAAAATTTTATGAGCATGTTTCCATCATCCTTATGCACCTCCCCATAAAAAAGTTTTAACCAATGGATGCATGAATCTCAAGAAAAAAATAAAAATGGCTGAAGTTGATGGGGGTCAATTTCTTGGAAACTGTACACTAGAATTTTCTGAAATTTCTTGGGCATGTTACCAACATCCAAATGTGTCTCCCCATGAAACAACATTTTAAATAGATGCAAGAATATCAAGAAAATTAAAAAATGGTTGTACGTGATGGAGGCAAATTTCTCGAAAACTGTGCACTGGAATTTGCTGAAATCGCTTGAGCATGTTACCATAATCCATATGGATTTTCCCCTCAAGCAACTTCACAAATTGATGCATGCTTTTCAAGATATGACAAAAATGTTTTTCTGCTCTATGTATTTATGTTTCTTGTAGTAAAACAGAGCATTCATGTAATGTTTTAGGACAAGGAAAATGAGTGGTAAAAGCTTGGGAATGATGAGTGAATGGTGGAAATAGATGAGGGTGATGGATTTTCATGGCCTTGGTCCTTCTTGAGCATCTAAGAAAATGTGGAGAAATTCCAAGTTTGACTTCCTTTGACTAGAATTTTGACCAAATTTTCTTTTTTTGGTGCCAACTTGTTTTGGTTGTTTACAGATGTTGGAGAAAACCTACATTCATCAGAGAGATCTATACATGGAGCAAATATTTTTTATTTTTTACTTTCTTTTTTTCCGTCTAGACCTACCAGCCAACTCAATGAGGTTTTCAACTAGTAGGTTTGCCTAGGTGCCTCAAAGGAGGTTTTCTCTTTTTCCAACCCATTGACTGCCTCATGGAGCTTTTCAATCAATGAGCCAATATCATGCGCCTCAAAGGAGGTTTTTACTTGAGATTTTTATTTTTCTCTCTTATTTTTGATTTTTTATTTCTTTTCTTATCCTTCTCTACTTGAAAAACAAAATCATTTTCAAGTGTAGGAATACTTTCAATGAAGCCAAGTGCACATCAATATGACAAATAAACTGATGTGTAGGCTTGAAATGTATTCTTTGACATGTACCTAGATGTAAGAGATCGAATGATTTGAATTTGATGATACCAAACACAGTTGAAGAAGAGAGTATTGTTGCAACTTAGTGACTGTCTGGAACCATATTTCAATATAGTTGTGATGCCCCTAGTCCACTTGCTGAGTTAAATCATCTTGGATGTTTTCTTCTTCCATGACCTTCAAATATTCCTCTTTTTACTGATTTTTCTCTTGAACACATGGAGAATTTGATGGTAACCATGAGGGAGCTTTCTCAATCTATGATTTTGATGTCTTCTCTTCATTAAATGCAACCCATGATTCTTTGGTATTCTCTTTTGAATCTCTTTTTTCTACATGTTGTCTTTCAATCTCATCAAGAGAATCTCTTTTTGGTAATATGCTTCCTAAGATAAGATGAATACCATTGAGATAAAGAGGAGATGTTTGGAAGTTTTGTGCCTCAACACTGTAAGTGGGTTGAGCTACTTCCTTGTGTGGGTTCAGAAATGGTGGTACAGGTAGTTGAGTGGGAGTGGATATTTGAGATGGATGTGGTTGGGGTTGTGGGTGTGGTGGAGGTCAATAGTAGGGATAAAATGGGGTTGGGTATGGAGGATATTGAGGAAAATACTGACGATATTGTGGATGGCTCCCATAAGTTCCTTGCCAACCTTATTGCTAAGATTGATTTTGGGTTTAAGATGGCCAATGTTGCCAAGGAAAATGTGTGTTCCAATTACTTTTAGATGGATTTGAATAAGCTTGAAATTGTGAATTAGGCTCTTGCATCATATCAGGTTGAATAGGCTACCATGGTCCCCTTGGAGCTACATAACATAGCTGCATTGGCAATTGACTTGCTCCATTGTCCTCTTGGTAAACTTCTTTCAACCTTGTTAACAAGGGGCAATATTTAACATCATGTGATTCTACATGGATAACACAAATATCAGCATCTTCTTTTTGCTCATTTTGTATTCTTAACATGAATCTACTTGTTTAGTTAGTGTGCTAAGAATTTTTGTTTTAAAATTATCAAGCAAATTTCCAAGTTTAGATTGGCTTACCAATCTTGATGTTGATTGACTTATTATTGCCCTTCCTCTTGATATGTGTTTGCATGTTTCACAAATTTCTTCAAATGATAATTGGTATACATCACCTCTACTCATGAAATTAAGAATATCAATCTACTCATCCCTAACGGTTCTAAGTAAGAGGGTTTTTAGTGTGGCAAGTCCTAAATGATTTAATTTCCCCCTCTTAACGTTGTACATGAACCTCTCTATTAGATCCTCAAGGCTCTCATCTTATTTTGATTCATTATAAAGATTTATTCTTTAAGATCATGATATTTATATTTCTATAAATATCTTTTGCATCTCACTCCATGATCTTATTGAATTAGTCCATAAACTCATGAACCATTAAGAGATATATCCTTCAATGTTGCGAGAAAGAATCTCAATTTTTGAGTATTTAACAAGGAACCATAATATCTATGAAGGATTTCAAATTCAAACAGAAAGGTTCCTAAATCCTCTGATCTTAGACCATGAAAGTTTGGAAGAAAAGATAGAGAGATTTTCTTCATGTGTACACTCCCATCAGTATCTTGAATTGGAAATCCGAGAGGATCTTCCTCATTGTCATCATCTCCATCAATTTATTCTACATCATTTGTCATCTCTTCTACTTCTACCTACAAAAATGGATGGTGTTGTGGTTCTTACTGCACCACATGATCAAATGAGGGGGTGGTTTGATGCTGGAGAATTTTTTTGTTTTTATGATTGAATGAAAACGCTAATGCAATGCACTTTTTTGTTTTTGAAATGAAATAAGCCTAATGCAAAAAAAAAAAAAAATGTAGAATGTAGAAGAAATGGATCAACTAGGGAAGAAAACATTGCATACTTTGACACCTCCCCGGCAACGGTGCCAAAAAGTGATGAGCCTCGCTATTGCAACAAAAATGTTGCAACTCCGGAGGCTACCAACTTTAATTATCAACCCAGAGTTCGTAAAAACTTAAGAGGTATCAGCACTATATGTGTTGCATACAATGTGTCCTTCCCTTTGATTTCATGATGTAATGGGGTGCATGTAATGAAATCAATTCCTAAACTAATTGCAAAAAATGAAATGCTCAAAATGGAAACTTTAACATATTGCAAGAAAGAAAGAACAAGGAAAGAACCCTATTCTAATTACATAAATTAAAGCTCATGAAATAAATATCAATCATTACATTTCAAATATTTTAGATCCATTAATAGAGTTCATTGGATGTGGAAATCAAGAAAATCATCATTATATTATCCAATTCAAAAATTTGTCCATTAACCCAAATTATTGACATGTTTTGCATGGGTAAAGAGGCAAGTCCTAAGTGGTCTTTAGTCTTCCCTAATCATTGATTGATAACCTAGGGGCCTTTATTCAACCCTAAGGGGCAATAACTAATATTCTTGAGTGAATCTAGGCAAGTATATGCATGTTAGAAGACTACTACAAGGTTTCTTGTAGTACTACTACAGGAAACATCAAATTTGTTATAGGGCTTTATAATTCATCGAATGACTAAACAAATCAAATCCAAATTGGATGGGATAAAAAAATTTATTGATTGCGATGTCTTAGGTCACTATTCCAAGTCGAATCACTCAAAAATACCTTTGTTAACCCATGCTAAAAAATGGCATAACAGTACTAGTCTAAAATCTAGAAATTCGAGAACTAGTGAGCTAATAAATCTATCAAATGCCTAAACTAATCTAATGCAAATGAAATGGGGTAATTTTTGTTATTAACTAGAATTTTTTTACCTAATGCAAGTGTAACCAACTCGATTGAAGCTTGTTAGAATTCTCTAAAAAATAGCATAAAGTTACTATTATTTGCCACAAAGGAGTTCCAAAAAATCTAGATTTGGGAATAAGCAAACTAATCCAAGTAGATCAATGGTTACTATGACCTTTCAAAGATTTTCCAAGGATGAACTGATTCTTTGATCCTTCAAAATAACTTACATCAACCATTTAACTCAATCCTACACAAGAAATCATTAATATTAAATGCATAAATAGAAATAAACAATAACAAGAGATGCATGTGAATAAGTGAAAAAAAAGAAAAGAAAATGATACAAAATGGCTCTAAGGCTCCTGGGATGGCCAGGCCCAAGGAAGATCAGAGTCCTATGAAGGATGCCAGGGTTTAGAAGCTAAACATGACACCAATACTCATTATTTCCATCAATACAATTACATCCCTGCAATAAATGACAATGGAGCTGTAAAAATATGAGTTCTCTCTACAAGAAGACTAATAAAAATAAACCCCTAGAGGAAAATTCGACTTGGTACTTATACAAAATGATTAGAAATCATTCCCCATGAAAAAAAGAGGCTTTCCCCACCAAAATCCCTTGATTAGTGGATCTAGTTCCCAATACTAGGAATTTGCGTTAAATGGCATGGAACACATACCTAGATTTTTTTCAATCATTGGAGCTCCACAATATATGCCATAATTCCATAATATATTGTTGATTTATTATTTAATATTAATTGTCCTGTAGTAGGGAGTAGGTCCCTAAATTATCTCCTCCTCCAAATCTCCATAATCTTCCCAATATTCTCACAATATTTCACAAATAAAAATAATATTAGGGACAAATATGAAATTATCCATAACCTTCCTAATGAACACATTAAAGTTAAAAATACATTAGCTAATGCAAAAGGAGAAGTTTAATGTGTTGAAGGATGGTTAGATGAGCCTTAATTTATGTTTAATTTAGAGGCATGGGCTTTAATTTATGTCTGATTTAGAGGCCCATCAGCATGATAGCTTGTGTATGTTGAAGTAGAAATTTGCATTTCCATTGAGGGCACAAATGACAACAACAAAGAGTTTTTAGGAGAAAAAACATGTTGAACTCGATAGGATGAAGGGCAATGATGCATAATATTCCATGAAAAGACATCCAAGCTCGAAGGTTTGCTACTAACATATGGAACTACAATGGTTGTGAGGTATGACCCACTTTGATGTGATAATGTGTTGATGTTGAACATAAAAGTGCCAATAGATATGAGGATTAATGATGATCCTCTATGTGTTATCCAATGTTTTCCACACAGGTGGAGAGTGAGAAGTAAGATACCACTACATTTCTATAATTGAGGAGCTAAAGTTGACAAGATTGAAGTCACAACTACTAAGGGGAGAAGCCCCTATAGAAATCAATTAAAGAGGTACTAAGTATCAAATTCCAAAAGAGTGAAGATATCGATAATTATGGTCAAGATGAAAAGGGATAGGAGGGAATTTAATACTTCCCTTGGGAGAAAGATAAGTGATTGATAACAAGTGGTAGTAGTCAAACATTCTTATACAAAAGGTAATTTAGTGTTAGGAGAATATCCAAATGTGGTGATGTACTAGAAATTTCTAATACTTAGGATTTAGAGTATACAAGGAAGATGGCCATCGAGGATCTCAATAAGGGCATTGGGATATGTATAAGGGAGCATAGGATGGTTACCAAGCAGGCACTAATGGCTTAATGTAGATGCTCTATGGGTGAGGAGGACTATTGATAGGGAAAAGATTGGTACAAAGGTGATATTGTTAGGAGGATTTTATCCTAAGTCAATAATTTGTACACTATTGGATGAATACAAAATGTTGACATTACATGTACAAATACATATGAGGGGAGGGGGTCCCATTGGTTTGTACCCATGAGGGTTAGATTAATGGAGGTTGTAACACAAATGGTTTACTGATGACAGGGGGATGGGAGGTTTTATGAGAATGTGGGGATGCATTCGTGAAAATTGATCAACTAATGATGATGACTAGGAGTTTGAGGGAGTGGATCGACATGATGAAGAGAAAGGAGTATGAGGTTCATTCTATAAGGTGAAAACTATTTTGACCCCTATTCTAGAGCATGATGCAACATGGGTGTCAAAATATCCAAGGGTGCTATAAATGAGGAAACCCATGGAGATGAAGAACTACCAACTAACCATAGCTAAATTCTTAAATATTGGGTTTGAGTTGTATGCAAATCCAAGTAAATATACCTTTTGGATTGCATAAGGGGTGTATACTAGTTAATGTAAAGAATGCAGAGGGAGTACCTAAGATGCTTCTCAACATAGGGTGACCTTTCCCCCAGTACATGTGTCTTGGGGGTCTAGAATGAGTATGTGAAGATAATCCTATACACATGGAAAAAAGAACACCACGTTAAAGTATTGATGTAAAAAGTGACAACAAAGAAATGCATTATTGAAAAGAGTGAATACATCATATGTATATTTGGGATGGAGAGGTCCAAGATTAAGGGTCATCGAGAAGACATGGGCCTGGGTTGGCGAGGACTTGGTAGAGGTCCAAAAGCCTATATTTTTCCAAGGAAATAGTGGAAATTAATGTTAGGCCTAGATGTAATCACCATGTCTACATTGGTAGTGTTGCTAGTGCCAATGGGTGGTGGTGTAAGGGAAAGCCCCTGTGATAGGTGAACATAGGGAGGTAATAATACTGGCATAAGGATTCACCATATTTTACCAGCATAGAGGTGATCATTGTATATTCACTTGTGGCAAGGGGCACATAGTTGTTTTTATCTATTCATCTTTAAGGTTGAGTTTCAACATTGCCTAATAGCCAACTAGGAGTCAGGTTTGACTCCAACTCTCAACTAAAGTTACAAATTTGACCTTATAGAGTTGTATTCATAGTCCACATGTGGCTAGACATTTTTTGTTGAGTAACAAGGGCTAATGTGGAATCCTCTCAAACCATGGTTGTTAAACTAGAAGGCCAAATTTTGACAAGCATTACCATTGCATACGAAATTTGATTGATGTCTTTCTTGTGTCATTGGAAAGGTATCCAAGTGTAAAATAATGCTAGGGGTTTGACATAAATAACAATTTTTGGACCTTAAAAAAATGGTTTAATACCTCAATGCCTCTAGAAGGTTTCAAATCACAATTCTCCAAACTGATTTTATTTATTTTGAGTTTTTAAAACATTTTTGTGTCTTTTTCTAAAATATTGTATTTTAGGAGATGTTTTTAATCATAATTTTATTTTAATAATATTAGCCCACAAGAACAAATAAAATTAGATTTCTCATGTGATCTAGGAATGGTCACAACAATCAAGCGAAATGTTATGGGTTGCTTAAGGGGCTTGACTTGGCCCTAGAAAGGGGATTCAATTATTTAGCAGTTATAGGGGATTATTAGAATCCTATCTAGCACATTGCTTTGAGAATCATGCCCTCATATTTGGCACTTGCTTCAATCTTAACGAGGATTAAACTCTAGATCTCATCCCTTGATAAGTCCAGAGCTTTCCACATTCTTAGAGAGTACAAATCCACAATGGATTTAATGGGAAACCCAAGCTACTCTCTTATCTCTAAGAACATTAGTTGTTAATGGTTCACTTATAGAGGCCCCCATCCCTTAACCTTATGTTATGCATACTGTAATCAAGATTGTAATTTTAAATCAAATATTTTTTACGGGTAGGCACATGGCCTCCCCCTCAAATCATGTCGAACCCAAATGGCAATCAATGTATTTACTTGGGCAAGAACCTCCCTCATACATGCTCCCCTCTCCCTATACCAAGCACTTTTATGTGAACTCAAGGAGAATGATAGCCTCTGTACTCCAGTCTCTGACTTATGTTAATCACCCACAATGAGTTTAGGCTTTGAAGTATGTTATCATGAAGAAATATTAGAGTAATGGTGACGCAAAACAACCCAGGCATGACAATCCTTTTAGAGTGTGGTCATCTATTTAAGCCTATTAGGGTATGTATTTCATGGGATTCCTAGTCCAACTTATATCTTAGAAGCATCTTTGGTGGAACTTTGGATAGTGTCTACCTTGGAAGGTCTGTAGGGGATTTTGGTTTATACTTTCAAATTGCTTGATCTGTCTAGCTCTCTCACACACAAGGTTATCAACAATAACCAATGGTGGTCCTGGGGTTAAATGGTCCATGAAATTATTTTCCAAAAAGGATGGATGGAAGGAGGCTTGTGTATTTGATGCTAGAAGAGCTCTTGCAAGGGGTCTTGTTGTTGGTTATAATGCATTGAGTCCACCTGAAGGAACAAGGGTGTGGTCCTTAAAGATGTGGTAGCTCATTTGGGTGGACTCTACATCAAATTTCAAAAATGTCTTGACTAACATTGTTGTTGACTTCAATTTGGGACTTGTGTTTGGGAAAACACATAGAGATTTATGGTAGAAAGAGGGGGATTTCACCCACAGTGGTCGTTTTAGAGATTGGTTCTATCTCTTAGAAAATACAGACCTTATGGTGTCTCCTTTAAGGATGGACGTGTGCACTCTCATTCGAATGATTACTGAACAACCCAACAAGTTGAACATGGAACTCAAAATGATGCATGCAAATGGTGCAAATTGTTGAGCTTAGGCAAGATGTCAATAGACTTCAAGGCCAATTTTCTACTTTTCTAAATATACACCAAGAGAAAAGTCAATCAATTCACATATAATCAACAAACTCAATCTCCCCAAGCATCCCGGGTTTGAATCAGGTGGAAAATGACCCGAAGATAATTGTTATCGATAATTAATCTCAGCAAAAAGAATGTAGGTTAACACAAAAAATTGGGTGGCTCTATCATCAAAGTTTATACAAGCATAATTAGTTGTACTATTGTAAAGAGAATCAAAATGCAACAAATAAGATTGTTAAGGTGTGAGACATCCTCTAAGGACATTGAAAATGTAACCCTTTTATGCCTGTGCTTAACATTTTTTACTTAATATGATCTCTTAATTATTGTTAAAAAAATATTTTAATAACCAATTAAATTAATACTTTATGTTGATAGATGTGCTTGTAATTTTTTTATACAAATATCAGGTGTATGTCTAAGATTTAATAAAAATTAATATTTTTTATCATTAAGATTTAGAGAAAGGTTGTGATTAAATTGATTATGTTGTTTATATTTGAAATAGGGTCCTAGATTTTACAGTTTTTTAATACAAATATTATGTGTATGTTTAAGGTTTAATAAAAATAATATTCTTGGTCATTAGAGTGGAATGGAATGTTGTGATTAAATTTATAAAGTTACTTGCATTTTATAAATGGATAATTGTGATTATTTTCATTATTAATTTATTTTTTTCCGGGTAATAAATTTTCAACCTTAAAATTTGAATTCATGCCAACTTAACTTTGTTACCACAATTTTATTTCTTGCTTACATCAATATCCTAAACCTATCAACGCTCATCAACCATATAACTTATGTAACTAAATATTTTACCAATTCCTCTATAAATTTTCTAACATTTTAATAATTTTAAAAAATATATATT